>PJEM01012382.1:0-47413 GCA_004023845.1 Helogale parvula | reverse complement strand
TTACATAGACCTCTGCGGCTCACCCCCCACTGCAAAATACTGAACTGGCAGATCCTCCCCTTATTGAAGCCAACCATTCACTTCCTCTGTGCTTCCACACAGGAGGCGGAACCCCACTGGAAGAGAAATCCCACAATCATACTAACTGGTCTCCCTTTAAGTCCGTGAGTACCTTTCTCAAACCAGCGCTCAACACTGGCCAACAACCATGCTCTATTATTACCCGAGCGACTTCGCTTTTCACTTTCCAAGATGCTATCACAACTTCTTCCTTGTCAAACCCTCAAGACACCCACCTTCCAGCTGGGCTGACAGCTTCACCCTGAGCTTCTTTGAGAAAATAGGAATGATCGGATGTGAATGATTTCCCTCTCCCGTTATCAAATCCAGCTGTCCCCTGACATTCATGCCCAAATACATTTCCTTTATCCAGTTACAGGGGATGAATGATCCCTGAGCCTGTCAAAGGCCACCTGAGCTCTCTATTCTCTCCCCTTTCACCCACTCAGGGACTTTGTCACTACAACTATCTCCTACCTTTCTATAACTTCAGCTGATTCCTCTATCCTGAAACACAGAAGTGGTCCCATTATTTTCCATTTAAATAAATTATTTTTTTTTAACATTTATTTTTGAGAGAGAGAGATAGAGACAGAGAACGAATGAAGAAGGGACAGAGAGAGACACACACACAGAATCTGAAGCAGGCTCCAGGCTCTGGCCTGTCAGCACAGAGCCCAACACAGGGTTCGAACTCATGAACCGCGAGATCATGACCTGAGCCGAAGTCTGATGATTCACCAACCAAGCCATCCAGGTGCCCCTATTTTCCATTTTAAAGATAAATTATCCAGTGCCACCTTGCCCTCCAATTATTGGATGGCCCATTCTCAGCTCCCCTTCTTGGTAAAATTGATCAAAAACATTTTCTAAACTTACTCATCTTCTTCCTCGTCTCTCATTCTCCCTTAAGTCCACCAAAAGGATCTTCATGTAATTTAGTCCCGCCTTATATTTTAGGTGAAGAAACTGAAACCCCTTCATACCTTTCTGTATAAGATTCCCACAGCTCATCTGTGGCAGCGTCAAGACCAAAACTATCCTCTCCGAACTTCTGTTCCTTCCAGGATGTTTTCACATGCACCTTTGATCACATTCCTTTGCCTTTTGACTTTACTTCATTCCAACTGACCTTGGAAGAGTTTTCCAGCCCAAATTCCCCTGAAACAGACCCATGGAAACCAATCACTCGTCTTCAGCTCTTCCCCAGTGCAGGCCCAGGTTGGGTCTCCCCATTGCTTCTGCAAGGGCTCCACAGGTATCGGTGCACAGAGAAGCGGGAGTGTGCCAATCACATTATCTTCAACATCCCTTGTTTCCCCAAGCTCAAATTGAGTAAATCAGATCAGCAATTTAACTCTTAATCAAGAGGCCCTTGAGTCTGACTTCGAAGACTTACTTTTATGGCTCCTCGTGCATCAGGTATGAAAATGAAGAATGTCTTACTTGCTCTGCGGTGATGCTCACACGCAGTAAATCACGGAGTCATGGCAGTGAAATGTGACTATATTTCAGGAAGCCAAATGCAAAGGGAGGGATATGTGACTGACAAGACAGGGAAGGAGGAGGGAGAGGGGGCAATGTCCAGAAGCTCAGGTGTTTGGGACACACACATTCTGAAATCCAGGCTGAGATTGAGCAAAGAGGAGGTGTCCCGCCCTGGTGGTTTCCTGGGATCATCTCTGAAGGAATGGATAAGCTGAAGAAGAGAGGCTTCAACTCCACAAACTAGAGAGAGGAATCCATTCAATTCCTGCCTTTTCAATCTGCTAGTGCCCCCAGCCCTCCATTTATCATGTTGTTCTTCCTACGACTGGGGTTACCTTGCTTGATGAGGTACCTGTTCCAGGTGTCCCCCAGGATGAGGTCACTCCTTGCCCTCTTTGTCCCTCTGCTTTCTGTCTACTTTGCATGAGCAGTTTCTGGTCTCATTTTATGTTAATTACCAGGATAAGTGACCTTCTTTCTGATGATTGGCTTCAGGCTCAACCCTGAAAGCCCTTCTGATTTGATTGATCAACCAAAAAAAAAAAAATACTCTCTCTTTTCTACTCCTTCAGTTTCTCTCTGACTTTGTCAGAATAGGTGGGGAGCAGGACGTAGAGAAGAGTTCCTACAGAATAGAGGATCCAGGGCATCTTTGTCCTACAAGACAACCACCTTTTCCTGTATAGGGTCAGGTACTCGTTATTTCAGGCTCTGCGATTCATATGGCTTCTACTTCAACTGCTCAGCTCTGTCACCACAGCAAAGTAGCCACAGATGATATGTAAATGAACCTGGAAGGCCATGTTCCAATAAGACTTTATTTATCAAATTAGATGTTTTCCCACAGACGTTAGTTCACTGACCCCTAATGTAAATGCTCACTTAGTACATTGCCCAGCCCACAGTAGGAAACTGTTTTCTGTATCTTTCTATCTCAGTAGCATTATCTTTAACCAAATGATTGTATAGGTATGTAACCCTTAGACACTTATCCTAAAGGCTCAAGTGACTGTTGACTCACATCCTCTCTGAATCACGTGCTCACCAGAAATCTCCTTGTCGAGTGGCCACATGGGAGCCACTCACAGCTGATCCATGTGAAAATGTAATAAAACTCATGAAAAAAATATAGCTGAGTGTTTCACACAGATAAATAAAGAGCATACAGAAATTCAGAAATTGGGGGAAGTCAACTTTCATTTGAGCAGAGTTAATAATACAAAAGGTGAGGGCACCTGGGTGGCTCAATCTGTTAAGCAGCTGACTCTTGGTTTTGGCTCAGGTCATGGTCTCACAGTGACAGGAACGAGCCCTATGTTGAGCTCCATGCTGTGAGTGCAAAGTCTGCTTGGGATTCCCTTTCTCCCTCTCTCTCTGCCCCTTACATCCATGTCCTCTTTCTCTCTCTCAAATAATAAATAATTTCTTAAAAAGGTAAAAACGCAGAACAATTGAACTATAAGAGACATGGTGGATGGAGTGGGGGAGGTATTAATAATCACATGGTGACAGAGGTCGTGAGTCCTATAGGCATTTGGAGAAAGAAAGGAGAGCCCATCTCTAACAGGATGCTCAGAAAAGACCGCCCAGGACCAGATCTGGCCCGGAGCCCACCTGGCAAGCAAATCTTATGGAACAATGCAGAAAAGAGGTGGAGCAAGGAGGCACACACAGCCACGATGGCCTGCATTTTCCAGTGTGGTTCAGGTGTGTCTCCAGGAGACCCAAGTGACCTCCAAGACCAAAGACCCAGAAGGTGTGGCTACTCTCTGCTCCATTTTGTCAGAGACCCTGTGTCTTCTCTGTCATGGTACTCAGCTCACCCAACTACAACTGTCCTCTACACATCCAGTCTCAGTGTCCGATTCTCTGATCCTTGACTCCTCAGAGGTCGTTCTGGCCTTAGGAACCTGGTATCCTTGAAAATGTCCAACAATGTTCAACGGCTGCTTTTTTCTTGTGTTTTCAGGCTCTCCACGAGACACTATCTCCGAAAAGCCTTCACTGACTGCTGACCCCCAGTCATCTCCAATCTGTTACTGATTCATTTCCATCAAGTTACTCACTTCTAGCTAATACTTTCCTGTCGTTTGGTCAGATACTTGACTGATTTGCTTCTCTAGTTAGAAATGAAAGTCTCAGAAGAGCACAGATGGTCTAAGCTTCATGCAGCAGGACTAGCACAGTGCTGGGTACTTTGCAGGTACTCAGTAAATATTTGTTGAACCAAAGGTGGTCTCTCAAAGGGCAGTGAATGCTTTGAAGTCAAAGACCATGTTTCGATCACTTGAAGAAAGCAAGAAGGAGAAAGAAAAAAATGAAATGGTGGAACGACCAGAACATTTCCATTTATGTCTCATTAGTCAGACCGTGTCATGTGTCTCCCCCCCCTTAACCATAAGGGAGGCTGTGAAACTGTGTCTGACTAGGAACAGTGCCACCTTGAACAGTTAGGGTGCATTTATCAGGGAATGCAGAAAAGAACGTTCGGCAGGCGGTCAACAAAGTCGGCCATGGTGGCTTTCTGGAACTGGCTGGGCTTAATACTCATAGCAGAGGTGGTCTTGAGAGCTCTGCCTGTCTCCTAATGCCCCCAAGAAGGGAAATCTCACCCATGATAGGATATATATAGAGAAAAGGTAGTCAACACCTACAAAATTTATGATTGGCCATTCATCTTGTCAGCAGCAGTGGAAAGAACAGAATGGAGAGACACGGAGGCACCAAAAGGAAAAGGGAAGAGAGAGAAAGTCTGTCTCTCATAGATTCTACACTCAACCTCAGCATCTCAAAAGTTCCTGGCCCTTCACTCCAAGCCCTTCACTCCATAGCCCTTCACTCCAAGATCCCACCCCAGTCCTCACTAGCCCACTACTACCCTGCCTGTAACTACACACCCAGCTGTGCCTATGCTACCAACAACCCTTCTGAGATTTCTGGACACAGTTGTTTTCCCAGCACCTGCTGTTATCATCCCTGTGACCTCAGGAGTGGGGAGGCGGCCCCTTCCACTTTGTCACTTGCACCAGGGATAGGCTCTTGCCATGTTCTCTATAGTGGATACTTCCTCCCTCAAATCTAAGCCCTGTGATTGAAGGGGGGGCCGTCTATTCCCTTCAAAGGAGCTCTATCCCCATCCACAGGAGAATGGTCAGACCCTGAGGCCCTGTGGAGACAATCACACCACAGTGCTGTACCAGTTCTGTTCTTAGAGTCTAAGTCATCCATGCCAAGTGCAGAGAGCAACAGGAGACTCTGTCTTCTTCCTTTTCAAGGATCTTCATTAAGGGCTCAGAACATCTTAGGGCTCCTCCAGTCTTGCCCACTGTTTACCCCCTTACCTCATGCTCCCTTATATCAATTTTCAGACCTCCTATCCCTGCTGTCCAACAGACCCTCGTCCAGATCCTCACAACTTCAATGCTTTAAGCCTCTGATCCCACCAACCTTCACCCTGCCCTGTGACAGTCAAGAGACAGAGATATGCTTGCCATCTGGTAAGTGTTTAATGTGCAACCTCTATGAACAAGATGATTTGAAAATGAGGGTTAACAAGGGACACAGAAGTGTGACGCATAGGGGTACATGTACCCCAATGTTCACAGCAGCACTTTCAACAATAGCCAAAACATGGAAAGAGCCTAAATGTCCATCAACTGATGAATGGATCAAGAAGGTGTGGTTTATCTATACAATGGACTACTACATGGCAATGAGAAAGAATGAAATCTGGCCATTCATAGCCACATGGATGGAACTCGAGGGTGTCATGCTAAGTGAAATAAGTCAGGCGGAGAAGGACAGATACCACATATTTTCACTCATAAGCGGAAAAGGAGAAACTTAACAGAGGACCATGGAGAGGGGAAGGGGGAAAAAGAGTCAGGGAGAGGGAGGGAGGCAAATCATGAGAGACTCTTGAATACCAAAAACAAACTCAGGGCTGAAGGGGGAGGGGGAAGGGGGAAGAGGGGTGATGGGCATGGAGGAGGGCACTTATGGGGAAGAGCACTGGATGTTATATGGAAACCAACTTGACAATAAACTATAAAAAAGAAAGAAAGAAAATGAGGGTTAAGAATCAACCAAAAGAGGGGCACCTGGGTGGCTCAGTCAGTTAAGCATCATCTTTGGCTCAGGTCATGATCACAGTTCATGGGTTCAAGCCCCACATTCGGCTCTGTGCTGACAGCTAGCTGAGAGCCTGGAGCCTGCTTCAGATTCTGTATCTCTCTCTTTTTTGGCCCTCCCCTGCTCGCACTGTCTCTCTAAAATAAATAAATAAACAAATAAATAATCAACCAAAAGTATGAGGGAACGTGTGAATCACCAAAGATAGTCCAGAGTAACCAGAGAGAAGGGACAGCTAGCAAATGTAGCAACTGCTGTGTTCCAGGCAGCAGTCTCCTTCAAGTCCAAAGGTACCAACTCACCAAGAGACAAGAAGGCAGAAGTAGACACAGCACCCTGTCTTCTAGCAGCCACACTGCTGACTGGAGACCCCCCCACAAGGGACCACCAGAATTCCCTGTTGATGAAGCAAAACTAAGTTTATTAACCTATCGCAGTCAGAGGCAACATTACCTTGGCCAAGCCTCGGAAGCATAGCAGAAGGAAGAAGTTAGAGGCACATATTTGTAAGATTGGGGGGCTTGGTTCAAGTGACTTGAGGTGAGTCCTTCAATGCAGGGATCTAACCTGCACTGTGCGAAATTTATGCGGTAAGAGTGTAGGATTGATGGACAAAGCAAAGTGAGGGTCTGGAAGCAGTTCTGGGTAAGCATCCAGTTGTTTGGTCATTGAGCTGTTTGCCTAGATGAGCAAACTATTGCCTGAATAAATTGGTTTTGAGAAACTTTCTGGTCCAAGCAGTAAAGCTATTTATTGGTTTACAGTCTTTCTGGGCAAGAGTTTCCTGGAACAATTTAATAAAGTCATATTGACACACAGATAGTCTTAGTTCCCAGTCCTAATAGTTGAGCTCTGGGTACACAGATGATCTCAATCCTCAACAAAGAATCAGAGCACAGCCCCATCCCCGATGGTGGCTAGGAGCCCACGTGTGTCCTGAGAACACAGGACTGGTGGGTATTGCCTTTACATTCACCAGGCTTTGAATGAACCAAGCTTATAGACATACGGAGGACACAGTGAAGCTCTCTTAGGACACAGGGCTACCATCCTGCAACACCCCTAGCCCGGATGCAGGACTTGCAGAATATTTCCTTGGACACTTGAATGGCAGCCTGTATTAAATTCTTTAAAGATACATGCCTTCACATAGCATCATGAAGTGAAGCCAGCTAATCCTGGGCAAGGGAACTCGTGTAAGGACTAATACTTGACAGTAGGGTAGGTGGAGCCTTGGGATTTCCATTCGGTGTGCCTTTTTGGTTGCCTCTTGCCCCAACTATGAAATGGAAATTCCCAAACATAAAATTTAACCATGAAGGTATTTGGAAAACATACAGGTATGTATGTATAGTTTGTTAAGAGTCGATAAGAGAATAAATCATAACTCTGCCACTTAGCCTTTAAACTGCCTCTCTCTTCTTGGTCTTGTTATGATTTCCTCATGTCTTTTGCTCCGTTTGAAGATTAGCAGATGGAAGTGGGATGAGTGTTGGAGGAAGATCCGACCAATCATAAGGTGCTCTGACACCTCAAATCCTGAATGCATTTCCTCCCAAAAATATAACTAATGACAGTGTTACGACTCACAACAGTTGTTAGAATAATTGGGGAAATCGAGGTATAGAGTGTGAATTAATATTTCTTTTCTTGGGTGTGATAATGGTACTGTGGTTACGTAAGAGAATGTAATTACTCCAAGGAAATATATGCCAATTTACTGGTTGATTCCAAAGCATGATCTCTACAACTTAGAATCTCACGGTTAGGCAAAACAAACAAAAAGAAATGTTTTATATATAACTGTGAAGCCAAGACAATACAATATCAATTATGAAATTTAGGTAAAGAGTACAGCATATAAGTGGTTACTGAACTATTTTTCCAACTCTTCTGTAAATCCAAGATGTTCCAAATACACAGTTGGAAAAAAATAATGGTTATAGACGTTGCTGAGGGAAGAAGGGGGTCTGCTGTGAGTGGGTCTCCTCTCCACCTACCTAAGGTTACACACTAAGAGTTAAGCTGTGAAATCATCCAGAGTTTATCAGAGAGAAGAGCTTTACAAAAATCGCATTAAAACAGAGTGACGCCAAGGCCCAAGGAAGACCAGATTGAAGATATTAACAAATCCAAGCAGAGAGTGGGGTCATTTAGGGAAGGGTAGAAAAGAAAAGAAAACAGAAAAACAAACGCTGGCAGTGACCACCCAAGCTCTATCCAGAGGACAGGACACCTTGTCAAATGGGCTTTGAATGTGACAGTCCCACTGGCACGGAAGTCTCCTGCTACAGACATGGAGTCAGCGAGTTGACAGGCCCCGAGGCCATTAAACTTTCAAAATCACATAATTAAAAACCCCTTTTGCTTATATTCCATGCTCAGTAGGAAGCCTCCTGATTATTATGTGGCTTCCCACAGAGCTGGCCTCCAGGGAAAGACTATGCTGCAGGAGGTCTTAAGTGTCCATCCCTCCACGGTTAGATTTCTCATGAAAAAATTTTAAATTGGCATCCTGATTTTATATATCAGGATGCGCTACCTGAATGAGTCCCTTCCTGAGAGATGGATTCACAAATGAGGTACAGATAAATGACGTTTCTGAACTTGCAGGGCTCAATGTAGATTTCCCTTGCTGAATATAATTGGCATATCATATTATGTTAGTTTCATGGGTACAACATAGTGATTCAACATTTGTATATGTGGCAAACAGATCACCATCTAGTCTAGTTATCATCTGTCACCATGTCTACTGCAAGGTTATTATTCGGAATAAAAGAGATAAAAAGTTTGCCAGACAAGCAAAAGCTAACAGAGGTCATCAACATTAAACCAGTCTTACAATTAAAAAAAATCTTAAAGGGACTTCTTTAAGGTGAAAAGAAATGGCCTTAATTAATGACAAGAAAACATATGAAAGTAAAAATCTCAAGGAAAAAGGTGAATGTACAGTAAGGATAGTGCATTAATCACTTAGAAAGCTAGTTTGAAGGTCAAAAGATAAAAGTAATAAAATTAACCAAAACTAAAATAATCAGCTAAAGAACATATAAAATAAAAAGATGTAAAATGTGACCTCAAAAACGGAAAAGGGGCAGTAAACATGTAGAGCTTTGGAATGTATTTAAATTTAAGTTGCTATCAACTTAAAATAGAGTATTACATACATAAGATGTTATATGTAAACTTCACAGTAACCACAAAGCAAAAACCTATGATAAGTAAATACACAAATAAAAGTCAGAAGGGAATCTAAATATAACCCTAGAAGAAGTTATCAAACCAGAGGGAAGAGAGCAAGAGAAGAAGAGCAGAGGAGAACTACAAAAATAGCCAGAAAACAATTAACAAAATGGCAAGAATTACATATCTGTCAATAATTAATTTAAATGTAAATGGACTAAATTCTCCAATCAAAAGACATAGAGTGGCTGAATAGATTTAAAAAACAGACTCCTCTAAACACTGCAAAGACTCACTCCAGAAATAAGGACACACAGACTGAAAGCAAACTGATGGGAAAAGGTACTCCATGCAAACAGAAACAAACAAAAAACTCGTATCAGATGAAAATAGACTTTAAAATAAATACTGTAATTAAAGACAAAGACACAATTATAAAGGGGTTGATCCAAAAGGAAGATATAACAATTGTAAATATATATACACTCAATACAGTAACACCTAAATATATAAAGCAAGCATTAACAGACCAAAGGATAAAAATGACAGCAATACAATAAAAGCTGGGGTCTTTAACACCCCACTCACATCAATGGATAGATCACCCAGGCAGAAAATCAATAAGGAAACATCAGCCTTAAAAGACACATTAGACCAGATGAACTTAATAGATATAAACAGAACATTTTATCCAAAAGCAGCAGAATATGGGGCGCTTGGGTGACTCAGTCGGTTAAGCGTCCAGCTTTGGCTCAGGTCATGATCTAATGATTGTGGGTTTGAGCCCTGAATCAGGCTCTGTGCAGACAGCTCAGAGCCTAGAGCCTGTTCCAGATTCTGCGTGTGTCTCTCTCTCTGCCCCTCATCTACTCATGCTCTATTTCTCTCTGTATCAATAATAAATAAACATATAAAGTTTTTAAAAAGAAAAAGAAAAAGAAATCCAAACCTTGTAGCTCACCTGTCCTGAACCATGAAGCTTATATTATGGTGTATCCATACCACTTGGTCTGGGAAAATATTTTCTGACTTCAAAATTACTAACTTACAAATAAATATTTTGAGCACAACCCATGTGTAACTTGGAAGCAGCCAATAAACAAGAAAGAGAGAGTCCAGGTCAAGATTGCAGATTCTGCTCAGGTTCTGCTCTGTTCCCCCTGCCTCAAAACACGTGGAAATACTACCCAATGTATATGGGTTTTTTTTTTTTAATTTCAAAATATAGGGGCGCCTGGGGGGCTTAGTTGGGCATCCAATTCTGGCTCAGGTCACGATCTCGCAGTTCGTGAATTCAAGCCCCGCGAAGGGCTCTGTGCTGACAGCTCAGAGCCTGGAGCCTGCTTCAGATTCTGTGTCTCCCTCTCTTTCTCTGCCCCTCCCCCACTCATACTGTGTCTCTCTCTTGTCTCTCAAAAATAAATAAATATTAAAAAATAAAAATAAAAAAATAAAAATTCAAAATATACATCCAAGCTCAAAAGCAAAAATGAGGAACCCCGGGTGCACTGGAACCCCGGAACACTGCAATGAGTATAAGTTGAAACTATATGGCCACAGGAGTAACTAAGCTAGATACGAACTTTGTACAATGAGATTTTAAAGTCTCCGTGAGGCTAGAATTGAGGCCAAGTCTACACAGTTTGGCATGGGAGCTGGGTTTGGGTCCCTTATCAGGAGCCAAGAATCAGGAAATCCTTCAAAGTAGAATTTAGAACATTTTTACTCACCAGCCCAAGACCTTTACTCGTAAGAAATAAAATCCCCAGGCCACCTGAGTGGCTCAGTTGGTTAAAGATCCCACTTTAGTTCATGTCATGATCTCATGGTTTGTGAGTTTGAGCCCCATGGTGAGCTCTGGGCTGACAGCTCAGAGCCAGGAGCCTGCTTCAGATTCTGTTATATCCTTCTCCCTTCCCCTCCCCTGCTCATGCTCTATCTCTTTCAAAAATAAATAAACATTTTTAAAAATTTTTTTCAGAAATAAAATCCCCCAAACTGCATTTCCTAAGAGTATGAGATCAGCATTTTTAAACTGTCAATATGATGCAACATTCTTGAGCCAAAATATAAATGTAAAAATTCAGTCCTGGGGTTTCCTTTGGGATCCCAACAAAAGCATATATAAAAATTCCCAAAGAAAAATTCTGCTAGGCAAACATGTACCACCAATGTGAAAAATAGTTCAAGCTGAAAACATGGTCCAGACAATTCTTAGAGGACTCCAGTGCTCCAATACATCAACAGCAAACACAATAAATAACATATCCTAGGAATCATAAATAACAGATCAACATGAGTGGGACGATAAAATAAGTTTGACATGTACATGTATAAAGAAAGGGGTAAAGTCTATCAGGCATGAAAAGGATATAATGCACTCAAAAGAGGCAGATCTGAAAAAGAAAAAGAAAAATTATAAAAATAAAAAATACAGTGATGGGGGGAATCCTCCACTAATAAGGTAAACAAGAGATTAGAGCTAGACAAAGAGAGCATTAATGAAATGGATGATAGAGGTGAATCAATCTCTCAAAATGAAGCAAAGAAAAATAAAAATAGAAAATAACAGAAAAAAAATTATAAGCTCCAAAATACATGTAAAGGGAGCTTTAGGAGTGAGTAGAGAAAATAAATGTAACGATTAGAATGTGTTAGGCTCCATGTTATAGAAAGTCCAACTAATCGTGACTTAAACAAGAAAGCCATTTGTCTCCCACAGCAAGATGTCTGGAGAAGTTGTCCAGAACAAAAACAGAAGTTCACACCATCCCAAAACAAATGAACAAACTAGATAGATGATAGACAGATAGATACATAGATAGATAGGTAGATGGATAGATAGATAGATAGATAGATAGATAGATGATAGATAACAGATGAATAGATAGATGGATAGATTGATTGATAGATTGATTGCTTGATTTAGGTAGGTTAAGGATACAAACATAAGAAGTAAACTTTAAAATCATCAGAAGAAAATACTGGGACCTAATCTTATGACCTACAGTAAAGAAATCTTTCTACTACCATTTTCTTAGCAGAAAACAATCACAGGTTAAATAGATCAAACTTTATGTTTCCTGAATGATACTTTGGGCAAAAATTCAAAGCGACAGATTGGGAGAAAATGTTTGCAGTCCAAACAACCAATGAAAATTATCATCTGGAGTTTCCACAAGTCATTAAGAAAAAAAAATAAACAGGGGTACCTGGCTGGCTCAGTCAGTGGAGCATGCAACTATTGATCTCAGGGTCATGAGTTAGAGCCCCACATGGGGTGTAGAGATTGCTTAAATAAATAAAACTTTAAAAAAAGATAAACAAAGCAAATACAAACAATAGAAAGACAACACATAAGAAAATGCACAAAGGGGGAATGACCCTCAATGAGTAGCCAATGAACGTATCTCATCCTCATCCTCACTGGCAACTAGGGAAATGCAAATGACAGCAGAGATAAAACTGTACAATGTCAAACATTGGTGACAATGTGGTGAAATGGTTAAGAGGAAACTTTAGCCCTCCCGTAGAGGCTGCAATACAAGATAGGCTCTTAACGCAATCTGGCAAAGTCTAGTGAAATGCAAACCAAGTATTTTACTTCTAGGATTACACTGAAGAAATGTTCTTATGAGCCCTCAAGGATTCTTTTTTGCAACCTTGTTAATAATAGCAGTAAGTCAGAAAGAATCGGCATGCTCACCAAAAACGGACGGTCTAGATAAATCCTGGCATAGCCATCCATACCCCGCATATTACTGCTCCCACGAATTATCAAAATTGATGGATGTTGATATGGACAAATGCCAAACCCAAAGCATAAATGGATGAATAGAGATTGCTCCCAAAAACCCAACTATGAGTGAAAAAGGGTTGCCGAAGATCTACACAATATGTACATCTTATTTATTTATTTATAATGTTTATTTACTTATTTATGGAGAGAGAGAGAGAGTCTGCACAAGTAGGAGAGGGGAAGAAAGGGGGAGGGGGAGAAAATCAAGCAGGCTCCTAGCTGTCAGCATAGAGCCAGACTCAGGGCTCAAACTCATGAATCAGGAGATCCTGACCTGAGCCAAAACCAAGAGTTGGATGCTTAACCGACTGAGCCACCTGGGTGCCCCAACACAATGTGGACATTTTAATAACATTTACATAAATTTAAAAACATGTGGAATCAATCCCTACATGTGTTTATGGATAAACACTAGGTGTGACAATGTTTGCTTCCAGGGAAAGAGTGATATTATATCAGGGAAGAGTACAGAAGGGATTTCACATTTCCTTTTTCTCTTTTAAAACATCGAAAACAATTACGATAAAGCTGCCTTTGTTCATCGGGGAGAGTAAGTGTCTTGTTGCTACCAGTTAAATGGTTCTCTATGTTTTCTTAATCTTTATTCTTTCTAAATTAAAAAAAAAAGAGCAAGAAAGTAACTTTTCAAGATACAATTGGTTATTTTTTTAGGGTGGTGCGCAGTTGGTTAAATGTCCAACTTCGGCTCAGGTCATGATCTCGTGGTCCATGAGTTCGAGCCCCGTGTCGAGCTCTGTGCTGACAGCTCAGAGCCTGGAGCCTGCTTTGAATTCTGTCTCCTTCTCTCTCTGCCCCTCCCTCTACTCCTGCTCTGAATCTCTGTCTCTCAAAAATAAATAGACATTACAATTTTTTGAAGTGATTTTTTAAAGAGTTACCTTTTAAGCTTTACCAGCTTTGAATAGGTACAAAGATGCCAAATAAGCAAAGTCCTCCTTTACCCATCAGATGATCCATCCACCATTGCTTATTCAAAATAAATCGCGTGGCTCTACCTTTCTTGACGGGGATTCAGAACATTGCTTGAGAAAACCTGCCTTCTCCCTTCCCCCTTTCCCCCACCCAAAGAGCGATTTATTTCTTTAAGCAAAAGCAGGGCGTGTGAAAGGAACCAGAAGGGGGACACCAGAATGACAAGTTAAGATATTCTGATGACTTTTGTTTCATCTCGGCCGGCTCACTTGACTCCTGTCTTGTGTTATGAAGAGGGTTCCAGGAAATCTCTGGTTTCCACAAAGGGCAGCATGTTGGAATCCAGTCTCATGCATTACCATCCATCGGCTCTTGCGGGTATTTTGCTACCAGCGTCTAGTTGGTGCCTTCACGAGGCCCGGGGCAAAAAGCCTGCTTAAATGCAATCAATATTCACGAGGTAAGAAAACAAGGATTGCACGGAGCCGAAAAGGCAAGATATAGATTTCCATTTACAAGTCGACACAGAGCTAAGGATTCGCCCCCAAATCAACCTGTGCGGGAGGAAATGTGCCCTTGGAGAGACTGGACTTCTCACCAGACACTTTGTCCACCCCTATCAACCCACGTACCACCCCCCCCCCCGCACCCTGCCCTCATGTTTCCCCTAAAAGGAAACAGGCCAGGAAAAAAGATTTCCTGAGGATGAGTAGATGCGATCAATTCACATAGGCCCAGAATAGAAAGAGACTGTCAATGTTGAAGCCAAACGAAAAATCTTTTTTAAAAAGTCGATGCTCAGAGAGAAGGATTTCTCTCCTCTCTGTCTCTCCCTGCAAACAGTCAACAGTGAAATCTTCGAGGCATTTTCAAAGCCTCAGAATCTTAGGTAAGACTGACATGATGTGACACAGACCCTGTAACTCGGCAGGCAGTGGCATAGGACCTGAATTCCAGCCCCAGTTTTGCCACTCACTGCGGAGGCCCCTCACCTGCGGCATCTCTCTGGAACTCAGCCTTTCTATCCGTAAAACAGGATCACAATACCCACCATACCTTCTCTGGTGTGGTTTGGGGATCCATTAGTCTTTAAAAAATCTGAAACAAATACAGTGCTCTAAGAATTTGCAAGGAAATCAAAGAAACGCCAATTCAACATGGCCTTCCTGCTTGAAAAGTCTGGAGGGCTGAAGTTAAAACAAAGACACAAAAATGTTTTCTCAAAAGAGAAATACTTTTGGGGCGCCTGGGTGGCTCAGTTGGTTGAGTGTCTGAGTTCGGCTCAGATCATGATCTCATGGTTCATGGGTTTGAGCCCCGTGTCGGGCTCTGTGCTGACAGCTGGCTCAGAGCCTGGAGCCTGCTGCGGATTCTGTGCCTCCCTCTCTCTCTGACCCTCCCCTGCTCACAATGTCTCTCTCTGTCTCTCAAAAATAAATTTTGAAAAACATTAAAGAAAGAAATACTTTTAAACATAAGCCACCTGACTTTCCACGGAAGAAATCCGGGTGACTCGGAGTTGGCAAGGCTGGCTGGAAAACAAATGGGATCTCGAGCTTGGTTTTCGACAGGTTGCAATCATCGAAGATCACTGAAGAAGTCCAAGCTGTTACAACTAAGTACAAAAATGAACATGATGCCCATTTTTAAATGGAATTAATAAGTACACAGAATTAATAAATAGAATCAAATTAATAAATAGAATGGCTAAATCACGTAACTGGCTGGATTGCTATCATAGGTGCTCAATAAATATCGGTCACATGAATAAACGTCATAATTCAGGAACGCGTACTAGTGCCCAGAATGCCCTTACAGATGACAGAGATTGTCAGAATTTCCAATGAACCACAGAGGACTATTGTCCTCCCCAGATCTGAGACCACACAAAAGGCACACTCAAAACACAGTATGCAGAGTTTAAATCATTAACTCGGTTGTGTTCCCAACCTCCAGCCCCCTTGAACGTCCTGTTTCTATTCTGTCCTCAAGATCAGAGAGCTTCCCTCCATAGTGTGTTGAATGGTGGCCCCCAAAAAAGATATATCCATGCCCTCATTCCCAGGACCTGTGAATAATATCACTGATACGGGGGGGGAAAGTAAGCATTGTCTCTTTTTTAATGTTTATTTATTTTGAGAGAGAGAGAGTGTGTGAGTGGACACAAGCAATAGAGGGGCAGAGAGAGAGGGAAAGAGAGATTCTGAAGCAAACTCCTCACTGTCAATGCAGACCCCAATGCAGAGACTCTTCACAAACCTTGAGATCATGACCTGAGCCAAAATCAAGAGTCAGATGTGTAACCTATTGAGCTGCCCCTCTACCCTGGGTGCCCCAAAAGTGAATATTATCTTAAGTATCAAAGGATGTAATTAAGTTTAGGCTCTGAGGAGGAAGCATTTATCCAGGATTATCTGGGTGGGCCTTGAAGGCATTGACACATCCCCTTTAAAAAGCAAGGGGCAAAGGGAGTTTTGAGGCAGACACAGAGCAGGAGGCCATGTGACTCTGGGCACAGAGACAGAAATGGTGTGGCTGCAAGTCCAGCATGGCCCGGAGCCACCAAAAGCTGGAAGAGGCCCAGAAAGATTCTTCCCCAGAGCCCCTGGAGGAAGCGTGGCCCTGCTGATGACTGGATTTCAGACTTCTCATCTCCAGAACCACGAGGGGGTAAACTCCGGTTATTGAAGCTACCTTCTTAGTGGATATTTGTCTTAGCAGCTCACAGAAACCCATACGCTCTCCTTTCACTAACCTGCCTGCATCACCCTTTCTCTGTGCTCATGAGAAAAGACCACCCACCCAGCCGCCCAGCAGCCAAAATCATCGATCTTATCCATGGCTTAGAGATGGCTGTCCGGGTGCTCCCAGTCCACACATCCTTGAGCCTCTGGCTGCCTCCACACGGGTCACACCTAGAAGACGAATAAAGCAAACAGCCAGAATGGGTGGCATCTGCACATCATTCCTCCAACAGCTGCTTCAGGGACTCCAGGGGCCAATACTTCTGCCTTTTGGAACTCTGCAGGGAAGAGGGTTGGCTCTGGCTGGCTGGCAGTGTATCTGTCTGTCTGTCATTCTCTGCCTGTCGTATCTTGAGTGTAAATCTCAGGCGTCCCCAAGATGGACACACGCAAGTGCTCCAAGCAGCACAGCTTGGCAATGACTGTCCCCGAGAAGGGATGCCCGCCAGGAAAAGATGCCATAGAGCTGCAACTCCAGCCACGACCAGGGAAACAACGTCACAAATCCCAGGCTGAAGTTTACCGAAGGTGTCGGACAAATGGGGCTGCTGTGCCCTAAGTGACAGAGCCATTTTCTGCATACGTGCTGACCCTGCATGTGTGGGAAGCTGCAAAGATTCAGCTGCTCGGCCATTTACTAGCCGGTAATGTCACTCCCCTGGGGAGTTACAAAAATAAGCAGGGGAGCGCCACTCCCTGTCAGGAGAAGCCAGAAAAACAAAGATCAATCGCCTACAGGCGGAGTGGTATTGGCCCTTCACATGCTGTGCTAAAAACTTTTGTTTGTTTCCTTCTTTACCCTAGCTTTGACCCTGTTTCCTAGCAACCAACCCTGTCAGTTTCTCGCCCTAAACTTTATATAGGTGTGGGTTTTCTTTTCTCGAAGGAATAATAAAAGGGGCTTGATCAGAAACGCTTGTCTTGCTTCCACTCTCTGTGCTCCCTGCCCCCCAATTCTCTCTCCCTCTCTCAGGAACCCGCAAGGATCGACCGCCCCGCTGGCCGGGGCGGACATGTCATGCATGGATACCACCCATCTTGTAAGGAACAAGCCCACAGTTTTATTAATTTCAGATTTAGAATTTTAGAAACAGATATGAAATATTAGCTGTGGGGGATTACTTATCTATCTATTATTTACATCCACCGTTTTTCTTGGTAGTCTGTAAAAGCATCTTAAAAGAATAGAAAAATAAGGACGCTTGGAGCACACAACTCTCGATCCCAGGGTTGTGAATTCAAGCCCCACACTGGGCATTTTTTTTACTTAAAAAAAAAGGGGTGCCTGGGTGGCTCAGTTGGTTAAGCAGCCAGCTTCAGCTAGGTCATGATCTCACTGTTTGTGGGTTTGAGCTCTGCATTGGGCTCTGTGCTGACAGCTAGCTCAGAGCCTGGAGCCTGCTTCAGATTTGGTGTCTCCCTCTCTCTCTGACCCTACCATGCTCATGCTCTGTCTCTCTCTGTCTCTCAAAAATAAATTTTAAAAAAACATTAAAAAAAGAAACCATTAAAAAACTTTAAAAAAAGAATAGAAAAATAATGTGGGGGGGCAATGGAGGAGAGTAATAAATATAAAAAGATGGGCACAGCAGATATGAGGTTGAAAACATCCAAATGGCCCCCACACTATGATGATAAGCCAATGAAGGCCATAAGTAATGTGGACAGGGAAGCCTACGCAGTTAGCAGTGTCCAGAAGATGAAACAAACAAGTACACAGGAAAAAGATAAATTTTCTTTATGGTAATGTGGAGTGGACACAGTCTTGTGTGATGGAGGCATCCTCCAGAGCATCTCCAGAATGACCGCTGTGAGGAGTGCCATGGGCCACCTCCTGCCCCTGATGGTCCATACGGGCCTCCTGATGGGCCTCTGGATCTCCTCCCTCCTAGAAAAATAGACAGAGATGACAGCCCTGTGCACTTGGTGAGACCCCCTTTAAGGAGATTGCCAGATCCAAGTTTCATCAGTTGGCGTGAGAGCCTTGCCGGCCACCACAGAGACTATCTGGTGACTCCGTCCTCAAGACAGCCATGCCTGATGTCACCGCCTAGCACATGCAGGTGTCAACAGCAGAGCTCCCTGCGCTCCTAAGCAGCCACCCTCCCCGAGCCTCCTTACCTTGGGTCCATCCTCCATACCCTCCCTTTACAACCATTGTATGGCTTCCTGTCCAAGCCCTAAAGCCTTTCCAACCTGATTTCAGCCTCTTATCTCCCATTACCCTCTGCATCTCCTCCCTTCCACCAGCCACACAGACCTGATCTCCATGCCACCAGACATACCTTACTTTTAGGTCTCACAGCCTCATACTGTTCCTTCTGCCTCAAATTCCCTTCCCTTTGACCAACCTCAAGACCAAATGCACATAGCATCCTCTGCACTTCCTCCCCTCTGGGTTCCCATGGTACGTCATTCAGGCTCTGGCACCACACTAATCACAATGTGTTATAAATTCATCTTTTGTCAAGGATGAGAATATGTCTCACGTTTCTAGCTGGGAAGCCCAGCACATGGGTTAGTACCAACCCAGTCAACAAGTACTTTTGAGAGAACCAGGATTTGAAGAGTACGTTATCACTTACAAAGGACTTCTCCACTTAGCCTCTAATGGGTTACATATGGCACCTAGCTTACTCCTCTTGGTCCTGAGACTGTTGCTTTCAGATTTCAGTGAAGTTTAGAGTGCCCAAATCATCCCACCGACAAATGCTGGATTGACTTCGTCTTGTGTTTACAACTGAGCTAATTAATGTGGGGGATTCAAAAGCAAGAACTTGCTTTAAAAGATGTGCCTTCTGGGACTCACATATGCAAAACAGTGTCAGAAAGGTACTTGGCAAATCACTTGAGTTCAAAAAGGTAGGAGCAGCGCTTTGAAAATTTCAAGTCCTGATACATCAGCAGGTTGTGAAATCAACTTGCACCATTTGCAAGTCATGACTAAAATTTAGAAATAAAAAGGAATGGAGTGGGATCAGATAGGACAGGTGCATTACACTGCACAGACTAGACAATACTAGACCAAGTGCATGAGAGGTGGTAAAAGTTAAGGATTACCAAAATATTTTGAGTCACAGTATAATAAGTATTTCTAACTAGGGCCCATGACCAAAGCACTGTCTTCAAACCCAGAGATCAGCAGGAAATCAGGCAATGAGAGAGCTGGCCAGTGCCTTATTAAGAGATCTGCTCCCAGAAAGAATGGAGAAGAAAGGGGAAAAGAGCAAAATAGGGAGTGATGTATGATCAAAAGTTAGACAAAGTTCCCTCGTGATGAGCTGTCAAAAGACATTTTAGGAATGAGAACTGCCTACTGTTCAATTAGAGGTTGTTTTGAAGGAACAAGAAAGACTCCTGAAGCCTACTAACACGTACGCGGTCCTTTCTTCACCAAAATACACACAAACCCACTCTGCAAAGAGCAGGTGATTTCTGCTTAAACATTACCATGAGTTCGGGCTAATTATATGTAGAAGAGAGACAGCAAGACAGAGGCAGCAAGGTGGTCCAACTCCTACATCAAGGGAGAGGGCCGCAGAGCCAAAGAAGAGTATAACAGTGTGAGCCCTCTGGGAATTTGCATGGACTGTAGCAGATGTCATACAGCCATGGGGGACAGACAGGGACCTGGGCTTCTTGTCTAGGACTCAAGGGGCTGGCCAGAGACCCGAACTCAATGTCTGAGTCTTCTGTGAACTTTCACACTGCCTGGTGGGGAGGAGCACCCCAATCAGTTTACCAGGAGAGATAGCTAAACGGGATGTCTGTCACTCGATCCAGCTTGCTGTCCCTCTATCCCTTCCTCCAGAAACCATCCCAAAGCTGCCATCTACATCTGCAGAGACGTATTTCCTGCAGCTACTCTTTCTCATCTATCAGAGCCCTGAAGACACACAGAACAAGTCCAGTATTATATGCCTTCCTGCGCCCGAGTGCACACTCTGTCCCCTCACCCTTGGTCTTCTCTTCTGAACTGACAGCCACAAATTCCACAAGCATCCCTTGGGGGACATGGTTCCCCCTCACCAGATGGTCCCTCAACCAAAGATGCATCACCTGACCCATTCTTCCTCTATGTTGCTCCAGTGGTGAGTGATCATGTGCAGCATCCAAAACCCTCGGCCATAGTTTTTAGATGCTATATTTGTCTGAAAGCAGTCTGAGTTCCCAGGAATAACCGTGGTGGTTGGCAATCATTCAGTTTGTCTAATTAAGCTTGGAGGAAGTAGGAAATTTATGCACGTCTTGTCCAGCTGCCCCATTGCTTTCAAAGCACAAGTTCTTCTTGCTAATTCAATATGAAGAGTCTGTGTTTCCTCGACGGATCCTGACAACAGAAAATGCGATTTCCTGCAGCTTATTCATATAACAAAGTTCCACCACAACAAAACAATTCAATGTTCCTGTGGTTATAATAGCGTTGTTGCTATTTTCACCCAATAACCAGCCTCATGGAACTTTCTCCTTGGTCTGCATTTTCGAGGTCGTGATATATTGATTGCCATTCAGCTTTGCGCCACAGAAAGAGAACGGGTAGGAGTGCGGCTGCCCGGGCTCAGTGCCTGACTCCATTGTTAACCAGCTCTGTGAACTTTGCAAGTGACTTGCCCTTGCCCTTGACCTCTTCGTGTCTCAGCTTCATCAACTCAAAGGAAAGGACAGTGAAAGGAACCATTTGCTGTTTTGAGGGTTGTATTGCTACAGCCGGCATAAAGTTCAGGGCCCGGAACCAGACATGTGGCCCATAAGCCCAGAGTGGAAATTTAATCTACTGCCCAGATTGGGGTCATTTGGAGAGTGAAGGAGAACACCATTAAAAGTTGTGTCAATGTGCAGCCGCCATGTTGGCAATGATGATGTTCTCCATTCCGGAGCCTTCACGTCTCAGTCTACTAAAGTGCGATAATTGATGTCTGTGTTTTAGGATCTACGAGAGGATTAAAGAAAATCTACATTAAGTGCCTGGCTCAGAGTAGTCGATCAATAAACAGTAACTTTCTAAATAATATTTTTATGGCTACCAGCCCAAAATTCATTTCCTTCATGATGTGCCCTTCTGACATCCTATCCTCCATGGCTTGATATCCAAGTATAAACAGTTAATAACGGAAGAGAAGAGAATACTTGCACAGCGAGAGTCAATCTTACTCCTTTCTTGGCTCCGGCTGATGAATATAAATGATTTGGAAATTAAAAAGCCATTAGGCTATTAAAAATAGCTTCTAAGAACAATCTCTCAATAAATTATTTTCATGCTTAAAAACCCAACTGGAAAGAATATAAATGGTAATACAGGCCATCTGAAAAGTCAATAACCAGATATAATGGTCAATTTCTCTAATATTATTGTCTAATTAAGCAATTTTGCTTTAGTCAAGATTGCATTTCACTGAGTCACCGTCGTCTAAAAGTGATGTAGAACCGGTTTCTTTCAAGCTAAGGAGAAAAAAATAAAATGAGTACGAGGAGGAACCGATTCTGATTTATGTTCTGTGCTCAACTGGCTGACTTTCCAAAGTACAAGGCAAGAGCTAAAAGGGAGCCTGTCAAATGGGCCAGGGGCTCGGCTGGAGACTCAAATACCTAGACCCCAGGAGCTGGCAGCCCCCTGCAGGTGACGGGAGATGCTGTCCACATGGCCCCTTGCCACAGAAGCAAGAGGCTCTGAGTGGGTCTCTCCAGCTTTGGAGCGCTTTCAAAACTCCCACTGCCCAAACTACTCCCCAGACCAAACCTTTCAGAATCACTGTGAGTGGGACATGAGCTGCGGGAGTTGTTTTCTTAATAGTTTAGTGTCAAATTGGTTTCCATATAACACCCAGTGCTTCTCCCCACAAGTGCCCCCCACCATGACCATCACCCCTCCCTCCCTCCCCCTCCCCCTTCAGTCCATGGTTCGTTTTCAGTATTCAGTAGTCTTTCATGATTTGTGTCCCTCACTCTCCCCAGCTCTCTTTCCCCCTTCCCCTCCCTTTGGTCCTCTGTTAGGTTTCTCCTGTTAGACCTGTGAGTGCAAACATATGGTATCTGTCCTTCTATGCCTGACTTATTTCTCTTAGCATGACACCCTCGAGGTCCATCCACTTTGCTACAAATGGCCATATTTCATTCTTCCTCATTGCCATATAGTACTCCATTGTATATATATACACACCACATCTTCTAAAGCGCTCTAGATTCCAGTGTGCACTCGAGGTGGAGCACCCTTCTTCTGGATGGTTCTAGAAGCATCCAGAAGCACCAGCCAGGTGGCCTAAGATTCCTTAGAAATATGACGTTTCCAGTTAAGGGCCTCAGTGCCTTGAAGGTGGACCTACAGGTTTTTCCCATATCTGCACCGACCCCTCTGAGGTCCTAGGAGAACCCACAGCATGAAAGATGATTATTCCTGATGCTGACAGCAAAATTCACTTGGATGAGTAAGGTGATTGATTTTTGGCACCAACCTGACCAGGCCACAGGGTACAAAGCTATTTTGCCAAATGCTATTCTGGGTGTTTCTGAGAGGGCGTTTGGGGCTGAGATTGACATTGAACTCGGTAGACTGAGCAAAATAGATTGTTCTTCCTAATGTGGATGGGCCTCGTCCAATCAGTTGAAGGCCTACCTAGACGAGAAAGGCTAACCTTCTCCCAGGAGAAGAGAATTTCCCGTGCCTGAGTGCCTTTGAATCGGGACATTGGCTTTTTCCTGATTTTGAGCCTGAACAGAATTAGCAATTCTACTTGGTACTCAAGCCTGCCATCCTTCAGACTGGAATCACACCACCAGCTCTCATGGGGAGTGGGTTTGCCTGCTAACCCTGCAGATGTTGGGACTCTTCAGCCTCCATAATGACTGAGCCAATTCCTCATAATGAATTTCTTTATAGAGATAGAGACACAGACAGACAGACAAATCTACATACATACATACAGCTGGGTCGGTGTTCCCGGAGAATCCTGACTACTACAGTGAATCGGCTCCTTACTGCTGTCCCTCAAGAACTCGCCTCTCTAAACACTGCAGCCTGTCCCGTGGCACAACTGACAGTGACGTCACTAGCAACCCAGATGTGAAAAGCCCCTTCCAACATGGCTCTAATGATCCCCAACTCCTGGAAATCACGCCCTTGGGCAGGTCCCTCCCACACTGTATCAGGATTGGTTTATGTGACCAATAGCAGAAGGTTGACGCAACAGCCTGTCACTTTCAAGACCAGGTCCCAAAAGGCACTGTGGCCTCAGTTTTCCTGTCTCTTGGATTGGTCACCGCAGAAGAAGCCAGCTACCATGTCATGAGGGCACGCAAGCAGTTCTGCGAGAGAGGCATGGGGCTAGGAATCAAGGTCTCTGTTCAGCAGGCAGCAAGGAGTTGAGGTCTCCTGGTAAGAGCCTGCTAACCCTTCAGATGATCTGGCAAACGGCATCGGCCCTCCCCGGCGCTCCATGCTCCCCTCCTCCAGCGGCAAACACCGCCGTCTCTCTCCTTCCAAGGCGTCTTGCGTTCATTCATGTCTCTCCTCCCCCAGTCGTGCCCTGGTTGCATTTCACAGGGTCTACTTCCAACTCACCTCCCAGCCTCCACTTGGATGCCCCTCCCCAGCAGCCAGAGGGAATTTTCTAGAACAGAGTTCTATCAAAGGTTCCCAAACTTTCCCAGTTCATGTCAATCTTAGCAACCTAATAATTTTCTTGACAGCATCCCTAGTCCAAGAGAAACACCTAGGAGTCCTGTCTGGTTAAGGCCAAATAACTTATTAAGCATTTATGTCCTAACAGTTCAGTAACCACTTGAAAAAAATAAGACCTATAATTTGAAAGAAAAAATTAATATGTCTATGTCATTCTTAAATAACCGCAGTTACTCCCTACTGGTATGTGTGCTCTTGTCGGGCACTACACAACTCCTCAGGCCTTAGAATCAGGTTAGACCTCCCCACCTTCATTTCCTGTTTCGTGTTGATGTGGGCTTTTTATCACATGAACTGCACATGCCTCCCTGGATTTAATCACACTGTTCAATCCTACAGCGGATAATATTTACATAATCCTACTATTGTAAGTGCTCCTGTGAGTTGCTAATTTTTGTTTTTGTTTATCAGCCTGCAGTCAAAGCCTAGAAGACTCGTCCATGTTTCAGAGGAGAATGTAGGTCTCATACACCCACAAGTGCTGAAGCGACGTGGGGGGACGTGAAGGACAGGGAGGCAGCACCACCATCTAAATGTATGGATCAAAAATTCTTGGAGAGTAGTTCATTCGGGCTGATGGTGGAAACCAACAGAAACACAAAGTCACAGCTGGGTTTGAGGTTTGAGCCTCAAAATGGGAGGTAGAGAAGATTTTCACTTTTCATTTCTGTATGCTCTTCCTTTCAGACCCTTCAAAACCACGTTTTAACCACACAAATGTTACTTTTAAATTTTTTTTTAGTGCTCTTTATTTATTTTTGAGAGAGACAGAGACAGTGTGAGCATGGGAGGGTCAGAGAGAGAGGGAGACACAGACTCTGAAGACAGGCTCCAGGCTCTGAGCTAGCTGTCAGCACAGAGCCCGACGCGGGGCTCGAACTCATGAACTGCGAGATCATGACCTGAGCCAAAGCTGGACACTCAACCCGCTAAGCCACCCAGGCGCCCCTCGAATATTACTTTTATAAGGAAAACAAAGTACTGTCTTTCCATCCAGTTGGGGTTTATATACTTCCGTTCTACAGGCCTGCCTCCCCCCATCCTCCCATCTGACAAACCAGCTCAGCATGGCTTTTTACTTCTGTGTCAGGCATGATCTCAATGTCCAGAAGAACATAACGTGTCCCCTCCAGGTGCATTTCCCGGATGGTTCCTTCCTCCAACGCTCTGTAAATATAAAGTCCCACCCCTCATCCAACCCTTTAGCTCCTAGAAAACAGACTATGTCTTAAGTCTTAGTTATAAGTCTCTGTACACAGGTTAGGGCCACCTAATGAAGATACGCTATAAACAGTTGTTTTCCAACCCCAAGTTCATTTGGCTACAACAACGAGAGGCTGAATATTAGCCACAGGAGAATGCAGCGTTTCCTTGCTTTCTTCATTGGCCTGGATTCTCCTTGAAGACAATGCTGGATTTTTATACATTCTCAAGTTATTAGAGACAGATAGATGCCAACAGACAAAAGTACCCAATACCTGAGTGTGTGATGAATGGATGGATGAATGAACGAAGACAGCAAGTTGGAGGGAGAGCCTTCTAGAATCAAAATCCTTGCTCCTGCAGAAATTATGGGGATGCTCTTCCTTTGAATTCCATTTTTCATTAACCTTTGATATAAAACAACGATCGTGTCCGTATCTGCTTGGTGTTCAAAACCTCCAGTATTTAAAAGCAATGTTTGCTAGAGATCTTTGCATATTTATCAGAGGTCCTCATTTGGGTCTGAGTTTGTCTAGAAAAGAAGAATGCTCTAGACTTCTTTTTTCATTGTTTTTATTTCAATTTGCCTCAGTAACACCTAATATTTCAGGAACGGCCAGGATCTCTCTCTCTCTCTCTCTCTCTCTCTCACACACACACACACACACACACACACACACACACACACACACGATACTCATCTTTCAGCCTCTTGAATCCCATTGAAAGCCCTGAGGATCTGTGAGACTTTATGAAAGATTCCCTTTATGTGACACGTCTTTAAGAACATCTCGAAGATGGCCCCAAACCCTTGAAATACTTCAGACTGAAAGCTATTACCTGTGTTAAGTGGAACACTGTCTACGCTCAGAGACCTTCTGGCTTTCCGCGGAGTGTTCACGTTGCCTTGGGAGCTAAGAAAACCTCCAATTGCTGGTAAACGCTATTAGGATATGACAGTGAAAATATCCCAGCAGCTACTATGATATCGTCCCAAATATATTTCCTCTGCTGGGCCCAAGACTTGCACCAACATCCCATCCTGTATCTGCCGGATAGTTATTGTCCTTCCTTGTCTCAGCAAAAGGACCAGTAGGAAGGTCACCAGCTGCAGGTTCAAACAACGGACACAGTGCACACAGAGTCCGTGTGCGGTGCCGAAATGGCAATCCCCACTCGAGCTAACGCGTCCCCAGGCCCCATCCTCCACACAAATGAGACCACACCCCTGGCCTCTTGAGGTGCCTTGGATGGCCACACCTCAACCAGCAGAGAGGACCCTCCAGGCCGGGCAGTCCCCGTGCTCTTTCCGCCTTCACTTTTCTTCCCCCCAAATTCCCATGTCCTCCTCTGCTGTGGGGGCCATCGTTTCTGCTCTGCCTGAGAACCAGAGAACATTCGAGCCCTGGGAGAAAGGAAAAGAGAGACAGAGAACAACCTCAGAGAAGAGATTTCTATGGGGTGAATATCTTTAAAAACAAAAATACTCAGATAAGTTGTCCTGTAAAGGTTTGCCCTCTGCGAATATGTCCTTGGATGGGGGCAGTCTGGGGACACAGAGAGAAATCCCACCCCGAACATCTATGCACAGTTGCTGCTGTTGTGGCACACCCGACGTATATGATCTCACTTAACCCACAGCACGACTCTGCGTTGTCACCTCTCTTTCACAGAGTTGGAAATCACACTCGGAGAGTTTGCTGGATCATTCTATTGTCGGTTGTGTGGATTCTGTTTTCCATAACTCCCTTCCCGAAGGGTTCTGAGTTAGAGATGGCCATGAGAGGAAACTGTGCACCATCGGCAGGGGCGGAACTTCAGTGATGAAGAAGTTCAAGGTCAGGAATGATGACACACAGAAACAGGGATGCCCAGAGGGCTCTAGCTTACTCTTCCTTCCCTCCCTCCATCCCAGCAGGAATGGAATTCTACCTCTTCGGCCAACGTTCTAAGCCTGCTGGCGAACAGGGGCTCTGCCCACCCCCAGGTGCCTGGCTACAGACCCGCCTCTGGATGAGCTCCCTTGTCCCATTTCGGCAGCCGGGCTTGCCTGGCCTCTTCATCCCCAGGACTTCAGAAAGCCAGTTAGTGACTTCTCAGATCTTGCAACACCCCTGCTAGATCTAAAGTCTAATTCCTATCTTAGACTCTTATTCCAAATATACCTAGTTCTGCTTCCCAGACTGAACTCCGACCGGTAACGAGAGATGAAATAATGTTCAAAGGCCACTGACGTCAGAAGGAGTAGATCGAGAAGCCGGTAGGTGTGAACTCAGTGGTCAGCACTGAGGGGAGGACCAGAAGTGGCAAAGCTCATCTAGTCTGAGAGGCTGGTCTGGAGGGACCCCTGGGGCTTCGGGGATGGTGTTCAAGTCCATGACAAGCTTCAGCTTGGGCACTTGAAGGCCCTGGTACTGGAGCGTTCCATCCAGTGGTGGCATGACCCCATCTAGTGTCCAGAGACTGTGGGTGAGACCCTCACTTTTGTGGATAATCATCCTATCTGTCAGGAGACCCCTTCAATGTCCAGGTAATAAGTTACCTCCTTCTTCTCACCCCGTTTCTGGGAAAGAAGACAGACCAGCAATCGGAATCAGGCACGCAGCCATGAGAAGCCACCAACTGAGAATATGAGGCACAGAAGCGGGACTTTAGGAAAAGGAAGAGACTGAACACCACTTCTGCTTTCCGAGTCCCACCCAGGGGTCGGCTGTGGCCGTTAGTGACCGGACGGCCCCAGGAAAGCAGCGTCCCAGCCAGAGGAGAGGAAAAGGAAATAATGAAAGTATTCTCTATCTGCTGGTGACATCCGGGGAAGAAAAGAAGAAACAGAGAAGCACATGATTTAATCCCATCCCAAGGTGGGTCTTGCTGCTGTGGGCCCCCTGCCTAGGTGTCCCGTGTCCTCGCCAGGCTGAGCCAGAAGCAATGGGGCCTGGAAACTAGCTTCTCAGTCTGGTGGCCCTCGTTAGGGTCAGACTGCAGGGAAGTGATCCGGTCCACCCGTGCGCACAGTGGGGAATCTCCATAAAGCTCGTGCTGGAGGGAAAGGAAGGAGAACCCATCAGGGAAATCCCTGCTGTCTGGGATCAGAAGCACCTTGATGGGCGCCAGACTCTCTGCTGGTGGCCTGATGGTCCCCAACATTCACTGTGTGCGCCGGGCTAGCCCCAAGAGCTAGGTGGAGACAGGAGGCTCACCGGGCCTCAGCAAGCTCTAGGTCAAGAAATAGCCTTGCGGACAGTCCCCCATCCTAGGGATGCGTCAGGTAGGCAGAACACACAGGACATAACAGAGCTCGGCCGGAAGGCGCGGGGGAGTGAAGCAGGTGAGGAAGGAGAAAAGCATGAGAAGTAAGGAAGCGTGAGGGTGTGGAGGGAGAGACACGGAGCTCATCGCCTGGCCCAGGGAGCCTGAGACAGACCGGCCTGGGAGAGAAGGAAGCCAGACCTGTGTCCTTCCGCCTTGTCCCCTGGGGCTTAAATTACCTTTCACCATCAATGCTTTGGGGGTAAAATAGACGTAACATTCAATGTTATTATGGGGGGCACCTGGGCGGCTCAGTCAGCCAAGCGTCCAACTCCCGATTTCAGCCCAGGTCATGATCTCACGGTTCATGAGATCGAGCCCCGTGTCAGGCTCTGTGCTGACAACACGGAGTCTGCTTGGGATTCTCCCGCTCTCTCTCCCTCTCTCTCGACCCCTCCCACACTTGTGGGTGCTCTCTCTCTCTCAAAATAAATAAATCAACTTTTAAAAAAAGAACCTCCTTGACCCTTTCGAAGCACGCCAGCCCATGGCACTAAGGACATTCACACTGTTGTGCAGCCGTGAGCACCACCGGGGCCAGAACTTTCTCTCTTCCCCCCTGAGGCTCGTCCCCACGAAACACTGCGGCCCCTTCTCCCCTGGCCCTCCAGGCCGTGACCGCCACCACTCTGCTTCCCCGTGTCTGGGAACCTGAGCGCTCTGGGCACCTCTCCTAAGTGGGATCGCGTGGCGTTTGTCTTTCTGCAAGTGGCTTATTCCACTTTACATACTGTCCTCGAGGTTCATCTCCGCTGTCCCCAAATGCAGAATTTCCTGCTTTCTTAAGACTGAATCACGTTGGCAAAAATATGCCTACCATGAGCACGAAACTTTTGCAACGGCAGTAAAGTGAAGTAAATAAAACAGGCAGTAATGCCGCAAAAAATTAAAATTAAAAATGTTTTGTTTCCCCGTGACAGAAAATCCAGCTCAAACCGGCGGAGGCAGAGAGACGAGCCCTGTGGGCTCACTGACTGGGGCTCTCAGGGCTCACGGAGTCACAACTGTCCTCTCCACCTGGCTCGGCAGGGCCGGGAGGCTGTGCTGCAGATTCCGGACAGAGGAAGGATTAGAACCAGTATAATCCCAGCCCTAAAAGAGCTTGAGTCCCACTTGTCACGTCTCGCAGCCACTGAGCCCACAGCAGGCACCTCTAATTGATCCTCGTACTGTATACACTGAGCTGGGCTGGTCCTCTGAATCTGTCTTCACATGGGGCTTCAGAAAAGTACCACTTATGGGTTGTCACACCCTCCATGATGCCCCTAGAGCAGAGTAATGACGATGCTCACTACGGGTACTGGCTGTTCACCACACGCACCCATGAAATCCCCCGAATAGCCCCCCAAGAAGTAGGGGCTCCTCACAAACCCCACTTTATAGATGTGGAAACAGAGGCATGGAGAGATTCAGCGGCCTGTCCAAGGACTCAAGCACATTGTTGAGTCCAGATCTGAACTTGGGCTGGCTGGCTGCCCTGGGAAGTGTCACCTGGGGATCCACCGAACCCCCCCACACACACACATACACACACACACACACACACCCATACACACCCTCCCCCCCGACACACACCCCACACACACACCCCACCCCACACACACACACTCGCACCCCACACTCACACACCCCACCCCCCCCAAACCCACACACACACACTTACACACACACACCCCTGAATCCTCACCCACCTTCAAACTGCCGCAGGAATGTGGGACACAACGACAGGACTCTAGAAGGAGTGACAGCATTTTCTAAAGTGCTTTAGCTTTTTAGCCAAACTCCAAGAGAGGAGTGAAAATGAATTAAATTATAATTGGACAATATGGGTTTCTGAAATGTAATTGTTGTAATTAATTTACCATCAATATCATGCAAGGAGTTAAAAATAATGGATTGGAAATGGTTGAAACCCCATTGGAAATGTAATATGTACAAGTGAAATGCTCGCCGTACACAGAAAGCACTTAACCAGATACGACGCAGTCTAATACATCTCTCTCTTGTTCGCGATGGCCACATGTTACAGTTCACCGTCCAGCTTTTCCAAGGAGCAGGAGAGCACGTGCGACTCCTCTCTGATCCCTCTCAAGACCCCCTTTTGGCATCAGAAAAAATTTCACGACAGCACATTCTCTGAGAATCTCGGCTTCGCGCGCTTGGATGCCCACCGCACGGGAGGGCTCAGGACCCCGGCAAGGGCGCCAGAGCATCACAGGCTCGGGAGCGGCAGCCAGGGCAGCCGCCTAGGGAGTCGGTGCGCGGACTCGGGCAGAGCTGGGCACACATCTCAGCTCTGCCGCCCACAGCTGAGGTCTTGTAGCCTCTCCAAGTCTTAGTTTGTTGATTTATATATTTTTTTTGAGTGAGAGAGAGAGAGATTTGGAGAGAGGGACAGAGGGAGGCAGAGAGAATCCCAAGCAGGCTCCATGTTCGACACAGAGCCCAACATGAGGCTTGATCCCACGACCCTGAGATCATGACCTGAGCCAAAATCAAGAGTCGCAGACGCTTAACTGACTAAGCCACCCAGGTGCCCCAATTTTTTTAATGGATAAACGAGTTACCTTTTCTAAAGGTTGTGGCAAGAGTTTAGAGAGAAATAGGAGTGGCGCATGAGCACAGCGCTTTGCACACAGCAAACACTATGATTCATTTTTTTTTTAATTCTAATATCAGGGGCACCTAGATGTCAAATCAGGTCATGATCTCGTGGTCCGTGAGTTCAAGCCCCGCGTCAGGCTCTGTGTGAACAGCTCAGGGCCTGGAGCCTGCTTTGGATTCTGTGTCTCCCTTTCTCTCTGATTCTCCCTCACTCACACTCTGTCTCTATCTCTGAAAAATGAATAAACCTTAAAAAATTGAAAAAAAAAAAAAACAAACAAATCCTAGTATCACAATCTACACAGATGTCTACTAGAGCAAAATGCATTTCCTGAATGAGCCTAGTCCCGCGCGCCCCCCCCCCCCGGGACCTCCCCGGAGGCCACCGGTCAAGTGCCAGTGCATGACTGGAGATGCGAATGTGGACTTCATAGGATTCGTGTTGGGATCATCCAGGATTCCTTGGTACCCTTCTAGGTGCCAAGGACTGTCCTGGATGCGCGGAAGCCATGAACGAGATGAGGGGCTTGCCTTTAGTGAGCTCCTGAAGCAGTTTGCGTGGGTAATTGACAGCTTGCACTGGCCACGGTGACGTGTGTCTGTGTGGCGGTGTTCTCTGGTAAACCCCAAGCCCTTCTGACCACTCAGAGCCCCAGCTCCTATGTTCCCAGTGATGTCCTGTGTCCGACATTCCAGTCCAGTGAGACCACGGGACACGGCTGGAGTGAGGGAGCAGAGGGTAGAAAGCAAAGCAGGGCTTCAGAGAAACCACTGAGCACACTGGGAAGTAGAGATGCTGGAACACTGGGGGCTGGATGGGCGACACCCTGTGCAAACCAAAATCAACATCTGGTGGGAAAAGGCAAGTCCGAGCTGGAAGAGAAAGCCATTCCTGATTTCCGGGCGCTCGGGCCCCAACGCGGACGGCGGCCAAACTATGCAGCCCGTGCCACCTGTCAGTATGTATGTGATGTATGTATGTGATGCTCAAATACCAACTACTAACTCTGCAAATGGAGGTCACAGCGAGAGACCCTGTCTGCTGCCAATGACCCAAGATTAACCCCCCTTCCCCAGATTGGAACTGCAGATGGAGAAGCCCAGTTCTGTGTTTTCCTTCAAAGCAGCGGGAGAGAGGGAAGGAGGAAAATGTCAGGGCCATTTCCAGAGCCTGTGAGAACCACGAGCCCAGGGAGCTGGGCGAATGACAGCACTGGAGAGTAACAGGGAGATCCTGCTTCACTCTGAATAAATCCGCATTAAGATGAATGAGATGTCTAGACACATTTAATCCAGAAAAATCCCCCTTTCTGAAAGGAAATCGCTCTCCACACGGTAGGGGTCTCAAAAAGACGTCGTCCAGTGACATTCAAAGGCATGGGCTTGGGCATCAGACAGATCTATGTTCAAAACCTGAGTGTGGTTCTTACAAAACACCTTTGCTCTGAGAACATCGGAATGTCTCGGTGTCCGACTTTCTTATTGCGAGTGGGGAGTATCGTACGGATGTCATAGGATTCTGTTCAGATTACAATCTCGTTCAACATTCACTGAGGGTCTGGGGCTGTGCAGGCACCCACACAAAGCAATGAATTAGACGAAGCTCCTGACGTGGGGGAGAGGCCGCACAGCAGCACGGGATGGATAACTAAGAGCCACGGTGCGACATGTCTGTCATTTGTGGTGGAATCAGTAAACACGGGGTAGGACAGAGCCCGGTTGTGAGGGAGGGCAGAGAAGGTAGGGGAGGGTCCAGGGAAGAACCTGTTGGGTTTGTCTCGATGGATGAGCTTGAGCCTCCTGGTAGACCAGATGGCCACTGGCATTCCAGGCAGAGGCATGTACAAGGAGAAAGGCATGTAGCAAGACATGTAGTGACAAAAGCCATGGAAGACAGGCAGCAAAGGGGACAGACGGACCCAGACCCCAGTGAGGAGGGTGTCATATGCTCACCTAAGGAGTCTGGGCTTTCCTCCACCCATGTGATGCTCTGTCCTGCCCGGTTCAAAAAGGCTTTGAGGGAGCCAAGTGTGAACTCTCTCCAAAGGTCAGTGAAGAGTAATATCAAAGCAACATAATCAGTCACAAATTTGTTAAAATGCCTGCAATTGATAAGCCCTGATTTCTCTCAATGCCCTGAGATAAGAATCCTTTCATTTTCTGGATGTTTCCGTCTTCTGAGTATGCATCTACTGCTCTAATACCCGACGTCATCTGTAGAGGTCAAGGACAGAGCAACCATGTCAAAGATGATGGCTGGGCTTATGCCTGAATGGAGGCATGGCCCACGGCAGACAAAGAGAGAAGCGGGCAGACCAAGTAAGGTGCTGGAGAAGAAATCCCTAAACACCGTGACTTCGAGAACACAGAAGGGCATCTCTCCTACGTGGCAGTCCGGGAAGGGTAGGCAGGGTCAGCTTCACGGGGTCGGCAGGGACCCAGGACTTTACCTTCATTCTCGGCTTTGAAGTTGCTGCATTTTCACGCCTGCCTCTAGCCACAGGACACGAAACAGGGGAGCCCCAGACAAACTAGCTCGGGCTGGAGGGACTCCCCCTCACAGCCGATTGGCCTGAACTTAGTTGCACGAGCTATACTGAGGTGCTTCCAGGCTGTCGAGCAGCGGCTAGAAATGAAAGACTTGAGTTCGAGAAGGCCCTGGGCTTCCCTCAAAATCCTGTGTTGGATAATAAAGCCCTGCCGTCAAATAATAATAATAATAATAATAATAATTGACCCCAGGTTACAATCACTCTTCAGCTTCTCAGGACTCCAAGACCTTCCACAAGTCATGCACTTAACCTCCCTGAAATGATCTCCTCATCCGTAAACATAGCTTGTGATGGGGAGCTCAGTCGGTTGAGGGTCCAACTCTTGATTTCAGCTCAGGTCGTGATCTCACAGTTTGTAGGGTCAAGCCCCACATCAGGCTCTGGGCTGATGGTGCAGAGCCTACTTCAGATTCTCCGTCTCCCTCTCCCTCTGACCTTTCCCCGCTCTCTCTCTCAAAAAATAAACATTTTTTTAAAAAATAGCTCATGACGATGATAGGTATATAAATAAAATACGCAAAGTGCCTGCCCCGTGGCAAATCTAACGAACTCCCTTCCTTGTGAACAGAGGTGATTGGGAGGGAGATCAGGGTTCGCTAGGATCTTTCCATCGGGGAAACTTCACTGAAGCTGGAGGTTGCAGTCGGAGGTCAAAATCACAAGCAGACAGACGTCACAGATGCAAGTGAGACCTTCCGTCTTTCAGTCAGCATGCCCGAGCACCAGCACAGCCCTAGACCTGGGTTCAGCTCAGGAGACAGCACGGCGAGAGAGAAAAGGGCCGGCGTTGGAGGTGAAAAGTAGGGGCTGACTTCCAATTTTGCCACCCAGTGGTTGAGTGGCTTCGGGAGAGAGGATCTCTCTAAACTTCCATTTCTTTACGAATAAATGACAATAATGAGACCTCTGTGGAAGGTGGGATTCGTGCCCTTAGATGAAGAGACCTAAGCCCACTCGCTCTCCCCTCCCCTCACCGTGTGAGGATACATCGAGAAGGTGGCCGTCTGCTAGCCAGGAAGAAAGCCCGTACCAAGGACCAAACCTGCCAGCACCTTGACCTTGGATTCGCAGCCTCCAGAAGTGTGAGAAATCCATTTCTGTTGGTGAGGCCATCCAGTCCATGGTGCTCTGTTGCAGCGGCCCAAGCAAAGACACTCGCCTCTTTGGACACGTTGCAGAAAAGGTGAGTAGGTGCTTTATACAGAGTAACATGGATTATCGTATCCCAAGTGTTTCCATCATGATTTTTATCATGCAACCCCCTCTCTCAAAGAACCCACTGTCTGGTTGGGGCAACAGATAAATGAAATAGTGTTTGGGGGGCCCAAGTACTTTGGCTGCCCCGGGACTTCTAGAAATGAGGAGACCTTTCCCTGGGAAGAAAGCCGAACGCACACCCAGAGCCACATACAGTCTTCTGCTGCTTCAGGAGCCCCAGGCTGAGCCCCAGCCTCAAGGCTAATCCTGGAGGCATCCCCCGCATTACCACCCAGCATTACCACCCAGGCAGACGGTGGACCCACAAACCACATCCTGCCCCGGAGCTCTGGCACCTAGCTGAGTACGGCTCCTGGCAAACTCAGCAGGCATGGAAACGCAAGCCGCCTCCCGAGCTGTGATACACATTGGCATCCTTCTGGGTGCACGAGCTGTCCCCACCGCCGATGCCAGAAACGCTGCCACGGCGATGTCTTACGGAGATGCGTTCGCCCCTCCCCCACCCCCCTGCCTGGCAAAAAGTTAACCGTGCCTTATTTCGCTTCGCGCCCATATGCCACCTCATTTTCTGATCAGAGGTATTACAGATTACAGTCTGTCTCTGCAGAACATTAAAGTGGGCTCATTTCTATCTCTGTGTCAACAAATTAGTTTCAATTGTTGGAGCGAATGTGCTAGATGGCATTCTCTCCGCTCACAGATCATTTCTTTTCTCTGCTTCCTGGTGATGGGACCCCTGGTTAAGATGTTCGCCTCGCCTCCCTCCCTCGTGCCCCCCCCCAACTGGTTTAATCTGCCCCGGGGGCAGGCAGGTGCTTTTGCCATCAAAGTGTGCGATTTAACAATTGGAAGAGAGATTAATTAAGGAAGAAGGGATTTTCTCCCTTCCTTTCTTGTAGGTTCAAAAGCTCCTTTAATAAGAGGCATCAACAGACATCAAAATAACAGAGAGAAAACTAGGTCCCAGGCCCCCTCCCGCTCTCCCTTCCAGGTCTCTGCAGTCGCCCCTGAGGCCCCGGGGTGTGGGCTGTCTTATCCTGGCAGCGCCCGCCCCCCCAAGCAGATGCCCTCACAGAAATCAATCAGGCGCCCCTGTGGGGACGAGATGGACAAAAGGAAATTTAAACGGGATTTTGATAAATTTCATCAATACCAGCACAAAACAGAAGCAGGACAGCTTTATTGATTTAAACATTAGAATAACATGCGCTTTCTTTGCATTTTCCCAGAAGTGATAATGTTGCTTATTTTTAATCTAGATTGAAATCTCCGAGAGTTTCCACAAGCCCCTTGTGGTGATTACCAAAGATTAGTAATAACATGTCTAATTAGTGTAGAAAGACATAAAAATCAATGGCAGTGGGAAATGTTATCCTGCCTGCCGGCGCTCAGAGGTGAGAGTGTGCGGTCTCCGGGGACAGGCAGCGCCTGGAGGGGGGCCCCCCTGGGGACAGGCAGCGCCTGGAGGGGGGCCCCCCCAACTCAGCTCCAGGCCCCAAGAGTTGGCTCGCACCCATCCCCAAGGAAGCCTGGGGCTTTGCAAGGGCTTCCTGAGTTCCCAGATAGCCTTTCTTCCAGCTCTGATGTCTTTGTTGAAGGAAATCATAAAGAGGGAGTGTGGTCCCCAGGCAGGCGGAGTGAGCCGATCCAACCAGTGCTCAGATTCTGGGTTCTGCCTTTTGGGGCAATTCAACAATATTTAGCAATGCACTCCCAGCAAACAAAAGGAGGAAAGACCCAGCCCCTGGTGGCCTACGAGCCCTGACCCCTTGGGGGCCGGGTCCTGTGGTTGGTCTCTGTGCCTGCCTCTCAAAACTTGGGATTCAAGAGGCAATTCCCAAAAGGTTTGTTTGGTGCCATCTGGGCACCAGGTGACAGGTCCCCTTCCGTCCCATACAGCCATGCCTCCACCCACTGCCTAGCTCGTCCTCTGAGGTCGCTTCCCCTCTGCTCTGATGGCCTCCCTCCCTCCCTTCTCCCAGGCCCAGGGTGAGCCAGGCTCTGCAGGTTCTCGGGAGAGACTTTCTTCCACACTCCAGAAAGCATTTCATCAGACCCTCGATTTCTGCTTCGCCATGTGGGGGTGGAGGCCCTAGAGGTCACAGAGACAGAAAGAAGGAAAGACAGCAGGACACCCAGATATAAATGCATGCTCATAATGATACATACAGAGTGCCATTCGAGTCCTGCTAACAAATAACACAATATCCTAAGAAGTCTAATGACGTGCCAGAGACATGGATGTGAGAGAGCTGAATTCTGTCCCCCAGGCAGGACACGAAAAAGAGGAGGACTTGGAGATGGATCTAGAAGGAAACAGAGGTGGGACATGGAGGTAGGGCTTGTTAGAACAAGCCCGTGGACAGGGGCCGAAGCAGCAAAGTGCAGGGGGAGGACAAGGAGGGGTCTGCACGGTTGGGGCAGTGACTGCCTTTCGTCCATCCCCTTACCCTCCAGCCCACCACCACCTTCCGCCAACCCACCTCTCCACCAGGACGGCCAAAGGCCAACCCAATGGGCAGCGCCCAGTCTTCATTTGTTTGCCTCATGTTGCTGCATTTGACCCTGTGGACCACCAAGAAGCATCTTCTTCCTTGATTTCTGTAACCCCATGGTCTCTTGGATCCCACTGTTTCTCCGTCTCCTTGTCCGGGTCTTTCTCTCCTCTGTTGATAATGCCTGTGGCTCCATCCAGAGTACCAGCATGCTCTGCCTTCTCCCTTTGGATGGTGTCACTCAGATGCACAGCCTTACCTCCATCCTCATCCCGCTAAGCCCCCGGTCTCCCCCCTCCCCCTGCCCACTCTTCCCTCCTCATCTCCTGACCCACACGTCCAAAGCTTTACCTGACATTTCATCCGGGATGACACACGGACAGGCACCACCCACTCCAAGTGTTCAGAACCAAATCAGCTCTGTGCTGAGCCTTCCTGCGAAGGACAACTGCGCCATGCAGCTGGCTGTTCGCTAGATCCCGCCCCCCCCCCACCCAAGCACCCTGTCCCTCCAGCTCCTTCCACGGTGTCTGTCATATACCCTTCTCTACAGCCCCACAGAGCCTTGCATCAGGACCACTTCGCTCTTCCCAAACCCCAACAAGAGCCCCTTACAGATCTCACTGTCCCTCCCACTGTACCCTCCCCGGTGGCCCACACACTGGCCCTAAAACACAAATGTATCACATTATTTTTCCTTTTGACATGTTCTGAGGCTCCCTGTGGCCTTGGAGAGAAAGTAAAAACTCCTCCACTTAGTGCACAAGGTCCCGGGTCACCCATCGTTTGCAAGTACTTGCCTACCGTCATCATTTGGCAAACATGACCATTCCAGCAGGACGGAACCGCTCTCCGTGCTGTCACGAATGCATGAAGTGGAATCATCAGTTCTTCATTTTTGTGAATGGAGAATCTACCACATCCCGTGGGAACACGGTGGGCGGGGGGCGACACACAGAGGCCTCAAATTCAGCCCTGGGGTCTTCAGGCTTGCTGCTGCCTCTGAGTCCATCGTCCTTCTCCCCCCTCACACTCCAGCTGTACCCTTTCATCTTCCACGACTCAGGCGCCATCTTCTGCGGTTGACTCTGTCAATGACTTCTTCTTTCCAGGCACCCACCCATCTCTGTGTCTAGAGCTGTGTCTTTTTTTTTTTTTCTAGAAATCTCTAAAATGCAGCACAGAGCCCAGCACAAAGCAGGTACTCAATACTTACTTGTCGAGAAAAGGGATTGGATGAAATATCACAGAGTTCAATGTTTTCCCTTGCCTAAGGAGAGAGGGGCAGAAAATCATACTGTAACTGCTAACCCCTCCCAGAAAGCATGAGATGGAGACATCTCGGAATTCCTTGGCAAGTCCCCTTTAGAGGCAGTCTCTCCTTGAAAAAGGCAAGAGGACGAGGACCCCCCCTCCACCGCTGCCTGGCGGGTTTTGAAAGTGGAGAACCATAGACAGAAGGTGGAGGGGTCCATGAGCTGTGAGATGCTGGCACCAATCCCAAACTAGTATTCCCAGGATGAGATGGGTTCCAGAAGGGGGCTGTGGATGTGAGGTGGGCTGTAATGAAGGACAACCTCAGGGAACCAAGCCTGGAGTGCCTTCAGCCAAACTGGGATGGAGGCAAGACTCATCTCAGAAACTCCCAGAAGTCTCTGCCAAGATTCGGAGGGACCCAGCTCAGGAGATTGTTCCGGACAGAGTGCCAACAGCGACACCATGTGGCCATGAGAAGCAACAGCAGGCTCCGCATCGCTCCTGAACGTGGCTGTGGCTGAAACCAACCTCACTTTGGATTGTAATGTTTGAAAAAGCCAAGATGGGGACAGGCTGAAGGACAGAGAGACAGAGAGAGAGACAGATCGAGCAACGATTCAGGCTGGTTAGCAAAGGGTAGAGGCGTGGAGCCTGGAAGGCCACCGGGGCCAACAAAGGGCTGTGAGTGTCACTGTGTCATGTTTAAATGCAAAATTTCAATTTACTCTCAAACCTTGAGCTGTGACATAAATTCGGACTTATTAAAAGAAGCTGCACCGATCTACCTTTACCTGCCTACCTTACATGTTAACATGTTACATAACCACTGAACAATGATCTAAGTTAAGGACTCAAAATTGAGGGTTGCCTGGGTGGCTCAGTGGTTAGTGTCCAGCTATGGCTCAGGTCATGATCTCATGGGTCGTGGGCTCGAGCCCCGCGCCGTGCTCTGTGCTGACAGCTCAGAGCCTGGAGCCTACTTCTGATTCTGTGTGTCCCTCTCTCTCTGCCCCTCCCTTCTCACGCTCTCTGTATCAAAAATAAATAAAACATTTTTTAAAAAATTAAAAAAAAAAAGGCCTCGAAATTGACACAAGACTATGCATTAATCTACAGACCTTATTCAAACTTCTCCAACTGTTTTGCTAACGTTCTTACCCTGATCCAGAATCTTCTTTACGGGCCCACACTGCATTCGGTTGTGATGTCTCCTTGCCTTCTCCGGTCTGGGGTAGTTCTGCTCTCGTCCTTCATGATTTGGACATTTTTGAAGCGTACTGGCCAGTTATTTTGTAAAATATTCCCCAAATCGGATTTTTTTCTGGGGGCCCCTCATGGCTACACTCAGTGACTTCAGGCGGGAAAATCACAGAAGCGAGACTGTGCCCTCTGGTCAGTACGTCGGATCAGGAGGCCCCTCATGTCACATCGCGCCTCCTCACTAATGACCTGAGCTCTGGTCGCTTAAGACAGTGGTACCCACTGATGTCTCTACTGTAAAGTTACTGTTTCCCCTGTGTAATTAGTCACCATCTTGGATAGAGGGACTCTCAAAGCATGTGAATATCCTGTCTCTCATCCCACTTTGGCCCGTTCATTTTACCATCTTTTGGTGATTTTTGCCTCAAACAGTTATCACTATGGTGTTCTGTCGTTCCATCTCCGTTCAAAAATTAGAATCCTACCATAAGGAAACACTTCCTCTCCAGTTTATTTAAGTCTTTACTGCTGTATTCCAGAGCAGACTCCTGGTGAGTGATCTTATTTTATATATTACCCATCAGTATGATGATTTTGTTGCTCATCCTCAGATTCGGCCACCGCGAGCTCCATCAGGGCGGCTCCTCTGTCCTTTGGACATGGTCCTGCCATTTTTTTTTTTTTTTTAAGAATCCTCTTACTTGTTGGCACCAAGACGTCCCAGGCTCATCCCTGTGCCTTCCCCGCCCCAGCCCTGGAACCAGCCATGTACTAATGCCTTCACGTCCACTAGTGCGGCCATCACAACTGGTGTGGAAGCACCCTGTTGAATCTATTAGAATCACTTCCTCTGCCCCAGCTCGATTGCAGTGTCTGATGATTTGTCTGCTCCGTAAATTACCGGTTATCGGGGAAAAGAGAACGTGGGGCATCTACCCGTTGGTTTGGCCAGAATGCACCAGGCACTTACCGCACATGGGGCACCGTGCTGGTGGTTGGAGAGAGAAATTAACCAAGCCTCAGTCTCCCCTTAACCAAGCCTCAGTCTCCCCTCCTAGAGCTCCAAGGCAAGTAGGATGACAGGAAAGTCAGCAGGGTAAGCGAAGAGCACCAAGGACCACGGGTATCACATCCCAAAGGAGACCCACGAGACGTGCAGAGGGCACCAAGAGCGGTGTGGATTTCAGGAGTTAACAGCTCCAACCTCCCCGGTCCTAAGGGTTCCAGGTTGAAGATTAGGGAAGATTCCTGAAGGCTGCTACTTTGGAGAAAGCTGTGCTCAGTCCCAACCCCAGCCCGGCCTCCACGGAGAAGGGACAGTCTCCTATACCAAGACTGGTGTCACCGATCTCTAAAAAAGGAAATTAAGAAGAGGGGCAGAGCCAGCAGCTGCCACGCTGCAAACTTGGAACATGCCAGCCTCGGGGAGGGGGCCACGCTGCGAACCCCATTCCCTGCCAGGCTCCGAGAGAGGGCCACGCAGCCCCAATAGAAGCCGCCAAAGGACTTGACACCTCCCCCCAACTGGGAGGACAGAAGGGGCTGGTGTCTGTTTCCTCCGCAAGAAATATAAAGAGGAGCGGTGAGTGGGAGGGGCTCTGAGAGAGGCATCCGGGTCCTTCCTCTCCGGTGGTGGGACACAGCACACACGCACTCTCACATGGACCAGTCGTGTACCCTGTCCCACCAGCCACTTGGAGGCGCAGCGGACCTCAGCAGGAAGCCAGGGACACCCCCGGAAGTAGGGGGGTCAGCAAAGAGTAAGCGACAGGTCCCAGGAAAATACATCACGGGGCGCCTGCGCGGCTCAGTTGGTTGAGCGTCTGACTCTTGGTTCCGGCTCAGGTCATGATCTCGCGGTGCGGGAGTTCGAGCCCCGCGTCGGGCTCTGTGCTGGGGTGCAGAATTCTCTCTCTCCCTCTCATTCTGTCCTTCCCATGCTCGCTCTCTTGCTCGCTCTCTCTCAAAATAGTGAAATAAACTTGAAAAACGTTTTTAAATACATCCCTCACATCAAGGGGACCACTGGCGAGTGGTCTTCGGGAATGGGGTGAGGGTCTCTGAAGAAGCCAAACTGCACCAAAGTAACCACTTCAATCGGTCAAGGGCAGAGAACATGACTTCATGCTCTCAAGGCTGTGGCATTCCCCCTGACCTCGTCCCTCCTCAGACCCCAAGCCTGTGGGCGTCAGAGGCCAGAGGCAGGAACGTCAGGAGAGGTGGGAGAAAAGGCAGGAAGGGAAGCAGAGGGGCTGATGAGCAGCGGTGGCCCCGAGTTCCCTGTCCCCACCGGTTCCACAGGGGCGTGTGGGGTTCAACAGGACCGATCACCTGCAACCTCCCGCTGTCACTCAGAGCAGGGACGCCTCGTTCTGACTCACAGTGGCCACGAGAGTGTTCCTTCCCGAGCCGTCAGGGGCCCAGACCGGGGGTCCCCCAGGGACAAGCGAAGGGTCAGCCCCACGGAGCAGACGCAAGGGGACAAGGAGGCAAAGAGTAAAGCCACTTCATGATGACGGCCCATGACTCGTGTGATGTAAATGCACACTGCGGTGGGGGCGTGGGCAGGAGGCCTGCCAGGGCCCAAAAGGAGAACTTGAAACAAAGCCTTCCTTACCAGGCGCATGGCGGTCCTCATGCAAACGCAGATAAAGAGAGAGAGGGAAGGAAGGAAGGAAGGAAGGAAGGAAGGAAGGGAGAGAGGGAGGGAAGGAAGGAAGGAAGGAAGGGAGAGAGGGAGGAACGAAGGAAAGGAGAGAGAAAGAAAGAAGGAAAGAAAGAAAAGAGAAAAAGAGAGAAAGAAAAAAGAAAAAGAAAAGGAGAGAAAGAAAGAAAGAGAAAGGAAGAGAGAGAAATAAAGAGAGAGACAGAGAGGGAGGGAAGGGACGAAAGGAGGGAGGAAGGAAGGGAGAGATAAAGGGAGGGCGGGGGAGGGGAGAGAGGAAGGAAAGAAAGGAGGGAGGAAAAAAAGAGAGAGACAAGGAGGGAGAGAAGGGAGGGAGGAAGGGAGGGAGAAGGCAGGAAGGAAGAGGAAGGGAGAAGGAAGGAAGACGGAGGGAGGGGGAGGGAGGGAGGGAGGGGGCAAGGAAGGAAGAAAACAGGAGCCGGCTCTCCTGAAGAGCCTTAGGAAGATGGGGAGGAGCAGGGGACAAGCTTGGACGGTGTCCCCCTGCTCTGGGCGCGACCCCTCCCCTATGTTGTCATATCTAACCTGTGTCTGAAGACGGAGGGCTGCGGCTGATTCCGCTAAGACCAGGTAAGAGACGACCATGGGTCTCCACAGACGCGCACCAGAAATCTTCATCTGCCGCCTGGCCAATCGGGAAGGAAGAACAAAAGAACCCGAACCCCTGGATTCAATCAGCTTTCCTTCCTTTATTTTTTTTTTCCTCTGGGAGCACTTTTCACCACCTGGCGATGTTTCTCTTTTTAAGCCGGGATTTGTGCTTTTCAAGCTCTATAAAATGTGCGGCTCAGGCTTGCTTCTCCTGACAGGGCGAATGATTCCCAGGGCCCTCTGTCCCTCCAGCGGTTTTCTGCGGCAGATGTCACCCCGCGAGGAGGCGACGCTGCCACCTGCCCCGGATCGCACCTCCCTGCAAACCGCGCCAGCGCAAGGCTCCTGAGCCGCTGATGCTGCTAAGGCCGACAGCAACTGCAGGGGCGGTGTTTTCTCCCCATCCCTTTCCAGGCGCAAGAGGCAGCTGTCTGCCGGGAACACAGACCCGGGTTCTAACCAGGTTCATGGCCGAGCCGGACCTTGAGAAGGAGGCCTGACCGGTACCAGGACAAGGTTATTACCCAAGCCCGGTAGGAAGCTGGCGATGGGCCGTTTTGAAATCATCTGGAGGAGGGAGGTCTTGTTTTCTAGGACACAGTTTGCTCTTTTCAGCAGCATAATTGGGGTGCCTGGGTGGCTCAGTCGGTTAAGCGTCAGGCTTCGGCTCAGGTCATGATCTCGTGGTTCTTGGGCTCAAGCCCCGCATCGGGCTCTGTACTGACAGCTCAGAGCCTGGAGCCTGCTTCTGATTCTGTGTGTCCCTCTCTCTCTGCCCCTCCCTCTCTCATGCTCTGTCTCTCTGTATCAAAAATAAATAAAACATTTTTAAAAATTAAAAGAAAAAAGAAGCATAATCGAGGGGAATTGTTGATTTTGTCCGATTTCTACCAGGGATGGTTACTCAGCTTGAAGAAAGAGAGGCCGGTTTTTTCCAGCAGATCAGGGTCGGCCCAGAGCACAGGGCATGGTGTGCTTACACATCACAGCCCCAGAGCGCGAAGCGAGGGTCACGGCGTGAGGCTAGGGGGACAGGCTGGCACTCCCCCGCGGACTGGTCCCCCCTGCTGCTTTCTGGTAGAACTCTGGGAAACCCAGGAGCCCTTACAACTCTCACTACGAGAACACTCTGGCCAAGTGTCCCCCAAACTCGGTCTACCCACAGAATCCGCACTGGCTTTGCAGCAACCCTGGAAGAGTCAGCCGACGGAATAATGGCGACTCCGCTAATTCAGATTCAAGCCCTTGCACATTTCTGCTGTGATCATTTCAGTAGCAGGAGACAAATGTTTAGGAAAAAAACAAAAAATCCAAGGCGTGGACTTCAGTTTTTCTACAAATGGGGAGACGGCAGCAATTATTTAAATAGAAAGCTACAGAGGGGCACCTGGGTGGCTCAGTCAGTTGAGCATCCGACTTCAGCTCAGGTCATGATCTTACAGTTTGTGGGTTCGAGCTTCGCACCAGGCTCTCTGCTCCTTCCCCACTCACACTCTGTCTCTCTCTCTTTCAAAAATAAATAAAACATTCAGAAAACATAGGGAGCACCTGGGTGGCTCAGTAGGTTGGGTGTCAACTTTGGCTCAGGTCATGATTTCACAGTTCATAAGTTTGAGCCCCTTGTCAGGCTCTGTGCTAATGGCTCAGAGCTTGGACCCTGCTTCAGAGTCTGTGTCTCCCTCTCTCTCTCTCTCTGCCCCTCCCCTGCTCCTGCTCTCTCTCTCTCTCTCTCCCAGAAATAAACATTTTAAAATAATAATAGTAATAATTCAGTGTCATTGAGTACATCACAGTGTTGTATGATCATCATTTTTGTCTTGTTTTAGGACATTGTCATCACCCCAAAAAGAATCTCCACATGCATCAGAAGTAACTGCTCCTGCCACACCCGGCCACACCTAGTCTCTTTTCTGTCTCTGTCTGATTTCCCTATTCTGGACATTTCATATAAATAAAATCATATACTATGTGTCCTTCTGGGTCTGACCCTTCAGCTTAGTGCCGTGCTTTCAAGGTTCATCCATGTCTTCGCGGATGTCAGTCTGTCATTCCTTTTAATGGGTAAGCCATACTCCACTGCATGAAGACACCACATCGTTTATCCATTCCTCAGTGGATGAACCTCTGGGCTGTTTTCAGCCTGTGGCGGTGGTAGAAAATTCTGTTATTGACGTACCAGTTTTTGTGTGAACATCTGGTTTTGGTTACTTTTGGTGCGTAGGTAGGGGGTAGGATTGCCGAATCACGTGGTGATGCCTTGTCTAACTTTGTGAGGAAAAGTAACCTAACTTGACGCTCTTTTCCTTCTAACCCTGGAAGACGCTCCCTGAACACCACACCAGGGACTGGAACCCTGCTGCCCAGGGGCCGAGCTGGCCGAGGGCTAGGTGCGCTGTCCAACAGAGATATTCCTGTCACCACGTGCCCTGCACAAGTGGCCCAGCCAGTGCTGCCGCCTCAAGCCTGGGCCGACCACAGGCCATTGTCTTGACCCGTGGTCCTGCTCCTCCTGGCTAGACTGTCCACCCCTCCCCAGGCATTGGAGGGAAAGCATTCGGGCGTGAGAGAAAACCAAGGGAAGGATTGAGTGTGCCGGCTCTCCCAGGGCAGTGAGCTCGGCTGGAGGTTTTAAGGGTGACAGCAAGGCTGGAGACGGCTGGCCTGGCAACATGTGGAGCCGACAGCGGCGAAAGATGAGGTCCAGGGGAAAGCCCATATGGCCAACTACGAGGACAGAGCATCCGGCTCGGGTGCCACACACTTTGAGCTGGACCCACGGGGCGGCAATGACAAGGCACAGGGAAGAGCTGTGCGTCCGACGCTGAGCAGATTCCCCAAATGCCAGGCCATTTTAGGGTGTCTGAGACTCCCGAGAGTGGGGTGTGATGCTCAGGCCACTGTACCCCTTGGACAGTAAGCCTCTGTCGCACCCCAAAATGAGTCTCAGCCTAAAATAATGCGTCAGGCCCCCCCCGGCACCCAGGCCTTACTGAGCTGTGTTGGAGGCTCCTAGTCAATCTTTTCAATGAAAGGCGCCCATAAAAGCATTAATGTGTTTGGGCTGTGAGTGGAGACACCAGCGCATTTTTCATATTACAGATACAAGAGTTGCGGGCGTAGATCTTTGCTTTATGTAATTTATAAGCGCTAGGAAAGTGTGGGGATTTATAAAAGGTTACACACATTACGGTATTAACTCAAAGTGGTAAAAAATGAAAAACCCAAAGTTTCATCTTCTCTTTGTTTCCAAGGAGACCGGCGGTTTCATATCGCGGCGTTCTATTACTCTTTAAGTAAGAGAAACAGAGACGCACGCTTCCACTTCCCCCATGGAGAAACAACGCTCATTATTCACACAGAAGAGGAGTTGGTGCTATGGGCTCCGCTTCGTGGAGTCACGGAGTCACAGAGCAAGAAGGGCCCTGGGAGGCCACCTGTTCCGATCGACCCGTTTGGCAAGTCGGGAAGGTGGCCTCCGCAAAATGGGGTGATTGTTCGAGGTGGCAGCAGTTGGCGTTGAGTGAGGATGAGAGCTTGGGTCTTTCTCCATCATGCCGCCTCCCTCCCTGCAGCCCAAGATGGGAGTCCACACAAAGAGGGGAAGTGATTATAGCCCATCTGTAACCAGACTCCTGCTTTGGTCTCTGTTCACAGCACAACTGCCAAAACTCTGAGAGCTACACACAGAGCGCACGTCCCAAATCCTGCCTTCCTTCCCATGAGCGCTCTGACTTGCTTCTCCCCAGGCTTATGACTCATCTTCTCAAAGAGGTGTGACCACGAGTGCTTGTGAGGAGTCTGAGGGTTAAGTCTTCGATAAAAATAGTGCAAATGAGGGGCACCTGGGGAGCCCAGTCAGTGGAGCCTCTGACTCTTGATTTCAATTAAGGTCATGATCTCACAGTTCATGCCTCAGGCTCTGCGATGACAGCGTGGAGCCTGCTTGGGAACCTCTTTCTCTTTCTCTCCTTCTGCTCCCCCCCAACCTCTCAAAATTAATAAACATTTAAAGAATTTTTTTAATAGTACAAATGAAAGGTATACTTTCCAGGGCGCTAACTGTATGCCTGGCATGTCCCGAGATGCCTAGAAATCTCCACCAGACTGCGGCAGCGGGTGCGATCGTGGTCCCCTGCTCATCCCGTGGTCCCCTGCTCCTCCCATGCTCCCCTCTGCTCCTCCCGTACTCCCCACTGCTCATCCCATGGACCTGAGGCACGGAGACAGAAACACTTGTCCACAGCTCTGTAATTAATAACCAGCGAGCTGGGATCCCACCCCA
>PJEM01012381.1:0-47421 GCA_004023845.1 Helogale parvula | reverse complement strand
TGCCACATCACATGACTTCCCTGAGCCTTGCCCTCCACCTGCTTCATCCTCCACCACCCCTGAGCTAATGGCGCCACCATGTGTGTATGTAGGACTATTAGCAGATAGCTTGAAAGGATGGCCACCAAAATCATGATGGCTCTTGCTGCAGGGGAAGGAGGAGAGAAATTGGATGGAAGAGAGAAGAAAGAGAAATTCAGATTTTGCTAAAGAATTTTAATTCTTTTATTTACAAAACTATTGAAGCAATTATGAAAAAAATGTTAATACTTACAAATCCTAGTAGGCAAAGGCTATTTAACTTTTTGTATTTTTCAAAATGTATTCCTCCACACTCCCCATGCAAAACTAAGAAAGTCATAAAATTGTTACATCAAAAATTAACACACACACATTTGCACACACACACACACACACGAACACACACATAAACACACAAGGCAAAATCGCATCAGTAAATACCCAAAATTATCACATTTGTATGAAAAAACGCTGGGCACTTGTGTGACTCAGTCAGTTAAGCTTCCGCCTTTGACTCAGGTCATGATCTCGAGTGGTCATGATTTGGAGCCCCAGTTAGGCTCTATATTGGTAGTACAGAGCCTGCTTGGGAGTCTCTCCCTCTCTCCCTCTGCCCCTTCCCTACTTGTGCTTTCTCTTTCTCTCTCTCTTAAAATATTTATTCTTAAAATAAAAAGCAACCAAAAGCCACACAAAGGAAAAACTGTTGTTTACTCAACTGTGTCCTGCTGATGTTCATTTGTCCTTCCTTAGAGCGTAACACTATTACTCGTTTTTTTAGTATGCTTCAAAAAATATTTAATGCATTTACAAGCACATACTTTATCAATTCCATATGCACGAGGGAGGCACTTTCCAACACGTTCCTTTGTTCATCATGCAATATAGAATTGGTTTTGTTATTACGTATAGAGATTGCTGGTTCTGAATAGCTTCATAGTATTAGAATGTGCTGATAAGCCATAAGTTAATCAAGTTGACACTGTAAGGTGGATATCTACTATTTTGCAGCCTTCTTCTATTAGAAATATAGTGAACTTGGGGTGCTGAGCTGGCTCAGTTGCTATGGCATGTGACTCTACATCTCAGGGTTGTGAAGTCAAGCCCCACACTGGGCATGGAGCCTACTTAAAAAAAAGGAAATAAAGCCAAATTCAATTAAGTGTACAGGAGTCATTTCACACGTTTGAGCATTTATGTAGAATGAATTTCTAAAAGAGGAAATGCTAGATAAAGGGATTTGTACATTTAAATTTTTCCAAACTTTTCCCAGATTGTTCTTGATAGAAGTTGTACTAAATTATGGCAACGTGTGCTAGTACTTTCCCCCTGCTAAACAGTAAAACCATTAAGTTTGAATTCAATGATTTTCAAACTAATGAGTGAAAAAGAGTAATGTTTTGTAGTTTTGTTTTTATTAAAGTTTTTTCTTCTGTGAGAGAGAGAGAGAGATAGAGAGAGAGAGTGTGTGTGTGTGTTCATGTGTGCACTTGTGTGTGCCACTGGAGGAGTGGCAGAGAGAAAGGAAGAGAGAGATAATCTCAAGAAGGTTCTGCCCTGTCACCACAGACCCTGATGAAGGCTCCTAAATTGTGAGATCATGACCTGAGCTGAACTCACAGAGTTGGATGCTCAACCAACTGAGCCACCCAGGTGCTCCTGCCTTGTAGTTTTTAATTGATACTTTATCTGATGACTAAAGTTTCCAGACGTTTCAGAACTGCGTTCACATCCTTTTCCCATTTTCCTTTCACAAGCTTGGAATTTGGGGTGCCTGGGTGGCTCAGTCGGTTAAGCGTCTGGCTTCAGCTCAGGTCATGATCTCACGGTTCATGGGTTCAGTCCCGCATCGGGCTCTGTGCTGACAGCTAGCTCAGAGCCTGGACCCTGCTTCAGTTTCTATATCTCCCTCTCTCTCTGCCCCTCACCTGCTCGTACTGTCACTCTCTGTCTTTCAAAAATAAATGAAAAACATTTGAAACAAAAGAAGCTTAGAATTTATTTTTGTCTTCAATTTGTAGAAACTTTTTTAAAAATAAGAGGTTAACTATTGGTCTTTGAATTTCATTGCAAATGTCCTTCCATTGTGTTGTGTCTTGACCTTGTTATGGTGTTTTTGCTACAAAAAGAAATTTGTTTAAAATAGTCAATATATTTTTAAGCTTATTTCTAATCTCTGTGTACAATGTGGTGGTCGAAATCATGACCCCAGGATCAAGAGTCGCATACTGTTCCACCTGAGCCAGACAGGGTCCTCTAAAATAGTCAACAATTTTTACAAAAATAGTCAAATGTTTTCTCTGAAGATTTCTGATTGATGGCCCTATTTAGTCCTTCCCACTACTAACATCATAAAGATAAATGCCCTCCTTTTCCCCCTTTTATGTCTGTGGTTCCATATTCCATATGTAAGGAAGGGGTCCATCTGGAATTTAATTTGGTGTCTGTATGACGCAAGCTCAGTTTTTTCAAATCGGCCCCCAAATCGTTTAACATCATTTACTGAATAATCCACTTCCTGCTCATCTGAACACCACCTTCACGTTCACTACATTCCCACACACACTGGAATTCATTTTGGACCTTCTCGTCTGTTCCACTGACCTGCCGCGCTGCAGAACCACGTTGGTTTACTCACTGTCACTTTATAATGTATGCTTTGATATTTGGTAATGCTAATTACCCTCAGAGCTCTTCCATTTTAGTTGTTTCCCTGGATAGTCTGGCTTTTTCTCTTTCAATGACTGTAAAATCATTTCGATGCTTCAGGTCAGGACCTATTGGTATTTTATTGGAACAACATTGAATTTATAGATTACTTGGTGAAAATGGATATATTTATGATTTTGATACTTCTTATCCCAAAATAGTCTGCTTTTCATCAGTTCAAATTCTCTTTTTGGGTTCTTCAGATTCATATGATTGTCTCTGCATATGGAGTTTGTATATTTCCTCTTGCAGTTATTTTTAATGGATCCTTTTTTGGAATCACTCTAGGAACTTTTCTGTTTCATTATATATTCTAAGTAGATGTCATTTGCACATATGAAGGCTATTGAATTATTTGCAATTAGAAAATAATCACATAGATTAACTTTGTTTTGCTGATTTATACGTTCACCCTTCTTTCTTAAAACCACAAACAACTTTTTTCTCAGTTTCATTTTCTTGCACTGCTTACATTCTTCAGTTTCTCTTTCAGATATGGGCCGTGACTGATAAAAAAAAAAATCTCCAGTTGTTGCAAGCCTGAATATGTAGTTAATTGTCTTCAACCTTGAATAATAGTTTGGGGTGAGAGGTTTAGGTTCAAGGTTGTTCCATAGCAGTTTGAACCTACTGCCCATCTTCTTTTTCATTCACTCTTGCTAATAGTTACTATCAAATTCATTCTTCTTTTAGTAAATGATCCAAACTCTTTTCTTTTTAAGATTAAAAAAAATCTTTGTTCTGAATGTTGACTGTTGTATGTTACATGTTTGGCTTACATATTTCCCCCAGTCGTCTGGAAACTATTTTAGTCTAAGGAGGTGTGGTGGCAGTACTTTAGCCCCAAGAGGACACTTAGCAATGTCTAGAGATGTTTTTGGGTGTTGTAACAGGGGGTGAGGGGAATGCTGCTAAACACAAACATGTCATAATCCCCCCACAGCAAAGGATTATCCAGCCCAAATAGTGCCAGGAGTGAGAAAGCCTGAGGTACAACTATTCTAGTTCTAGGCCTAGGTCTGGCCAAGTGGGGGCCAGACAGAATTGGCCTCAGCCTCACAGCAACAATTCTGACTGGGAGATTCAACCCTGACTTTGCAGCAATGGATGTCCTAGCCTTGTGGTAGTGTCAGCCTCTGTTCATGACTACAGATTACCCCACTCTTTTTTCCTTCTGCAAATGCCTTAGGGTTTTTTTGGTCCAGAGAGAGGTGCATTTCTTACATTTTGAGTGTGACTCTATAGTAATGTTTTAAGATATCTTTTCTACTATTTCTATGAATTCTCTTTCGAGAGAAAGATATCAACATGTGGCCTTGTACAAAGGTACAAGTCAAAAAAATTAATTCCAGCAATACTGAAAGAAAAAAAGAAGCAATACATCACCTGTAATCCCAGCAGTCAGAAGCTTTCAAGGTTAACAATAAGCCAGAGAGGTATGTTTTAGTATATCAGATAAAGTGTAAGATGAAACACACAAAATTAAGTGGAATGACATTGTACATACTATTTTTAAGTTATTTTCACATTCATTTTACTTGAACCCCCATGGAAGAAAAACCACCAAATATAATTGAAGAGTTGAACTACAGAATATATTGCTTCAACTCAAGAACTTATAGCTGCTGAAAGATCCAATATTAAAATAACTAAATGGCATAAAGCAGTTAAAATGCTCAGGGGTTGCCTGGCTGGCTCAGTCGGTGCAGAGTATGACTCCTGATCTTGGAAGTGTGGCCTCAATTTCTTTCCCAAATAACTTTATAGGTATTGCCCCATCCTCTTAGCTGATACTCATCAAGATGGAGTAACGGAGACCATATTGACCTGCTTTTATTGCTTTTTAAACAAGAAGTGTCCAGACATTGGGAACAGGTCATTAAAGGACTGTGATCTTTCATAAGAAACTAATGAGGTGCCCTCTATGACTGCCCCAGCTTATTGCCTGTAGAAAGTTTCTAGGCTGCTGTTCAGGAAGGGAAAACTTAGGTACAGTTTGGCAGTCTCTCTGAAGTGAATGGACAGAGATGGGACTCTAGGGAGGCCAAGGAAACTAGACTTTGTAGGCACAATACCAAAGAGGGGAGAGCTTCACAGAGAACATTCTAAAATCTGTAACCATCCCCTTTGAGTACCCAGCTGGGTACTCATCAGCCATGTCTGTGAGGAAATATTTGAGGTTGGAGAAATCCTCCCTCGAAAGTATTAGACGAAACCATCCTTGGAGCCCACACAGAGCCACAAATAGGGTTTGCGCCCACCACCAGAGTGACAAGCATCAAAATTCACCAGGGAGTAGGTAGAGAGTACTCAGAAGACTTTTGCCTCAGTAGATGTAAGAATGTTAACCCTATATTAAGTGCTGTTCTGGCCTTGTTATCAACCCTTCAAAAATAGGAACTCAAAAGATCAAACTATTTCAAAGCAATTTAACCATGTCTCAGAACAAAGTGCAAGATTACTTACAAGTGTACAAAAGCATTCAGCATCCAACATGGTAAAACACACGATGTCTGATATAGAATAATACATTTCCATGTATGCAAAGAAGCTGGAAAATAACAACCATAAATAGGGAAAAATCACTCGAAATAGACTTAGAATTAACACAGCCAATATAATTAATAGACTATAAGGTTGAAATAGACATTAAAGTAGATTCCATATGTCCAAGAAACCAGAGGAGAGATTGAACGTATTAAATAGAAACATATTAAAAACAAAAATAATAAGAAACAAGGGATCCAAATTAAGCTTCTTCAGCCGGACCAGAAGATGAAACAATGTTTTGTAAACAGTGTAACCAATATTAATGGCATATTAAATATTGTACTCAGAAGAAAAACTTAGGGAACTGAAGACATAGCTACAGAAAGAAGCTGATATAAAACACAAAACTTTAAAGCACAGAGCATCAGTGAATGATGGAACATAGTCAAGTGGCCTGATCAATATATACCTGATGTATCTGAGGATCAGAAGGGGTATAGAAATATATTGCAAAAAATAATTGATGATTGATCTTTGAAACAAAATAAGCTTACCCCAATAAAGACAAATAATGTAAAAAGAAAGAGAAAGAATTGAGAGTATACCTGAAAAAGTTCCAAAGTTAGTGACAACTGTCAACAGACCTACAGAGTTCTCAACAAATGAAGCACAAGAAATTATTTTAATTACAAAAAATTATTTTAATTAAATTGGTTAAAAGAAGAATAAGCAGAAAATCTTAAGAGTAGTCAGAGAAAATGACACATTGTGTCCTAAGAAACAAAGATGAGGATGACAGCACATTTATTTGGGGAAGCGAAGCAAGATAAAAGACAATGAAGGAATATATGTAAATTACTGAAAAACAAACTACAAACCTAGGCCTCTCTCCAACAAAGCTATGTTTCAAAAGCAGAGGTGAGTTACTTTTTCATGCATACACAATTTGAACAAATTTATCGACAACAGAACTACACTATAAAAATGTAAAAGAAATTCCTTTGAGCAGAAGGAATATGATGCAAGATAGAAATCTGGATTCACACATAGGAATGAACACTACCAGGGATGGTAACGGCATGGGTAAGGGAAAGGACTTTTTTCATATTATTTAAACTTCTATAATGGACAAGTGGCTGTTTAAAGCAAAAATAATATCTACATGATATGGTTTTTATAAAAGTACAGTATCTGGACAAAGCACAAAGCCTGGGAAGGAGAAATGGAAGGATACTATTCTTATACAGTACATGAAATGGTATCATGTCACTTGAAAGAAGACTGTGATCAGTAAAAGATACATACTGTAAACCCTAAACCTACCACTAAAATAACAAGACAAAGAGTTATAACTAAAAACCAATAAGGGAGATAAAATGTAATTGTTTAAAAATGTACAAGTAGGCAGGAAGGAATATTCAATGGGAAAAAGTCTCTTCAACAAATGTTGTTGGGAAAAATGGACAGCTACATGCCAAAGAATGAAACTGGACCACTCTCTTACACCACACACAAAAATAAACTCAAAATGGATGAAACACCTAAATGTCAGCCTGAAACCATGAAGATCAGTGGGAAGAGCACAGGCATTAATGCCTCAGACATTACCCATAACACATTTTCCTAGACATGTCTCATGAGGCAAGGGGAATAAAAGCAAATGTAAACTATTGGAACTACATCAAAATGAAAAGCTCCTGCACAGCCAAGGAAACAATCAAGAAAACTAAAAGGCACCCTACTGAATGGGACAAAATATCTGCAAATGACATATCTGATACAAGTCTAGTATCCAAAATATATAAATAACTTCTACTACTCAACACCCAGAAAAACAAACAACCCCATTTAAAAATGGACAGAAGATAATGAGCACAGATTTCTCAAAGAAGACATCCAGTTGGCCAATAGACACATGAAAAGATGCTCAGTATCACTCATCATCAGGGAAATGCAAATCAAACCACAATGAGATATTACTTCACACTTGTTGGAATGACTGAAATCAGGAAGACAAGAAACAAGTGTGGGTGAGGATGTGGAGAGAAAGGAACACTCATGCACTGTTGGTGGGAATGCAAACTGGTGCAGCCACTGTGGGAAACGGTGTGAGGCTCCTCAAAAAGTTAAACATAGAACTACCCAATGATCCATTAATCACTCTGCTGGGTATTTACCCAAAGACCACAAAAACACTAAGCCAAAAGAATACATGCACCCCTATGTGTATAGCGGTATTATTTACAATAGTCTATGATGGAAGCAGCCCAAGTGTCCATCGATAGGTGAGTGGATAAAGAAGATGTGGTATACATACATGGAATATTATTCAACCATAAAAAGGAGTGAAATCTTGCCATTTGCAATGACCTGGATGGAGCTAGAGAGCATAATGCTGAGTGAAATAAGTTAATTAGAGAAAGACAAATTCTGTATTCTTTTACTCATATATGGAATTTAAGAAACTAAACAGACAAGCAAAGGAAAAGAGAGAGGGAGAGAGATACCAAGAAATAGACTCTTAACTATAGAGAACTGATGATTACCAGAGGTGAGGTGGGGAGGGGCATGGGTGAAATAGGTGATGGGGACTAAGGAGTGCACCTGCCGTGATGTAAGTGTGTGTTGAATGTAGGTGCTGAATCACATCAGTGCTGAAACTGATGTAAAATGGTATGTTAACTACTCTGGAACTGAAATAAAGTCTAAATTTAAAAAATAACAGTGGAAGTTTAAGTCGAAAAGATGCAAAAAAGAGGGAAAGGGGGACAGAGAATAGATGGGAAAATTTTTAAATGGCAACAGGGGAACCTGGGTGGCTCTCAGTTAAGTGTCCGACTTCAGCTCAGGTCATGATCTCACAGTGAGTTCAAGCTCTGCACTGGGTTCTGTGCTGACAGCTCAGAGCCTGGTTCCTGCTTCGGATTCTCTTTCTCTCTGCTCCTCCCCCACTTTCCCTCTGTATCTGTCTCTCAAAAAGAATAAATGTTAAAAAAAATCTTTAAGAAAATAAAAAATAGTTCAGAAAAAACTTAATAATCACATTAAAAATCAGTTAGAAAGGGGTGAAGGATACAGGGGATTCTTCTATACTTCTCTGCACTTCCATTGCAACTTTTTATGAATCTCTAAGTATTTGAAAATAAAAAGTTTTGAAGAGTTTTAAAAAGTTAATTTAAGCATGTCAATTAAAAGGCAGAAGTGGTCAGATTTGATTTTTCAAAATTTTTCCAATGTTTACTCATTTTTGAGAGAGAGAGAGACAGAGTTCAGGTGGGGGAAAAGCAGAGAGAGAGAGAGAGAGAGAGAGAGAGAGAGAGAGAGAGAGAGAGAGGAAGAGAGACAGAATCCAAAGCAGGCTCCAGACACTGAACTGTCGTCACAGAGCCTTATGTGGGGCTTGAACCCACAAACTGTGAAATCATGACGTGAGCTGAAGCCGGATGCTTAACCAACTGAGCCACCGACGTGCCCTGTCAGATTTTATTTTAAAACAACTGACTGAATATACATGCTGTATGAATACAGCATACTCATTGTCTTGTTGCTTTGAATATTGCTCCACAGAAATCAGAAGCCAAAATGACCATCCAAACAATTTGATTTTTCTGCCCTGAATGTTAAGAACTCTTTCAATCTGAAGGTTTATTTTAGGAAGAATTTCCTATGTTATATCTTCGAACATTTTTACTGCTCCGTTTATTGATTTCTTTACTCCAAATCCATTCTTAGTGGATCCTTGTCCTCTAGACAGATCTTCTTGATAACTACCATAATATTTGTCTAATTTCTCTCCATTTGTGTGATTATCTCAAGACTTCCTCTATGTCAGGAAGTGGGTTTTCAATTTCTTGTTGTTTCTAACTTATCTTTTGCTTTGCAATGTTCCACAACCTATTATCTTAGCAAGATCCCTCTTTATCTCTTTTAGCTGCTTTCTCACTTTGTCTTTCAAAGCTTGTTTTATTGAATTTATAGATTCCCCAAACTCTTCTATAGCAATAGCCTTTAAGAAACTAGCTGAAATCCTAAAGAGTCAGCACAAGAAAGATACTGTCTATTTACTTTGTCATTTCATTTGCTATTAAAATAAATGAAAAGCAAAATGTAACTTAAAATTTTTTTAATGTTTATTTTTTAGAGACACAGAGACAGAGAGCGAGTGGGGGGGGCAGAAAGAGAGGGAGATACAGAATCTAAAGCAGGGGCCCCCCCTCTGAGCTGTCGTACAGAGCCAACGCGGGGCACGAACTCATGGACCTCAGGATCATTACCCGAGCCAAGTTGGGTGCTTAACTGAGTGAGCCACCCAGGTGCCCCACAAAATGTAACTTTTGAGTCCAGTGCATTCATCTTCTTAGAGATTCTTCTATTCCGAAATTAATCTATAAAACACAATGTGTCTCCCTGGGGAATTGTGGGAATCTTATCTTCATGCAGTAACCTCAGATTGTCTGTGGGAATAATGTTAAAGCAGAGCTAAGGAGCTGAGATTCCAAACAACCAAAAGGCACAGAAAATGTTTTCAAAGGCAGTGATCAAAATCACTAACACCATTAACAGAATAAAATGGAAAACAAAATGTAATGTGGTTTTATAAGAAATTACAATTTGTATTTAAAAATTTTTTTTTAATGTTTTATTTATTTTTGATACAGAGAGAGACAGAGCATGAGAGGGGGAAGGGCAGAGAGAGAAGGAGACAGAACTGGAAGCAGGCTCCAGGCTCTGAGCTGTCAGCACAGAGCCTGACGCGGGTCTCGAACCCACGAACGTGAGATCTGACCTGAGCCAGAGTCAGAGGCTTTACCAACTGAGCCACCCAGGCACCCTTACAATTTGTATTTTTTGATCTTACATTTTGAAATATTCTACAACTATTCCTGCCCTCTAAAAGGCCAGACACATGACCCCTCTCCATCCTCCATACTCTCCCAGTACCTGGAACTGAAGCACTTCGGCTCCATTGCTGTCTTAAAACATTTAAAAAATAGAGAAAATATCTGAGTCTGCCTGGCATGCATGGCTCCAAGCTCTTCTCAGGACTCCTTCCCTCACCGAGGGCTTTGCCAGCCACCGGGAATAACCCGCTGCTCCCTCTATCTACCTGCCTATGTGTACACACACGCACAGGCACACACATGCACACACATGCACAACTCTGCATCTCAGGGCCCTCTAGTTACTATTCTGCAATCCCTTATTACTGTCTGAAATTTCTTTTTTTTCCATTTCTTTGTTTGTTTTGAGAGACAGAGAAGAAGAGAGAGAGAGAATGAGAGGGACTGAGAGAATCCCAAGCAGGCTCTGTGCTGTACACTCCTCCGGTACAGTTCTAGCAGACTGAGGACTGGCCCCCCGCCTATGGTTCTCCTAGTCCAGTCCATCCTTCAGGGACCAGAGGTTCTCCTTAAATGGCGAACTGACTGTGTGGCGTCCCCTGCCAACGATCTGCAGGGAGGCCCTGCAGTCTTCAGGCCAAACTAGTTTTCAAGGCTTTCCATGATACACACTGACTTCCTCTCCTAATGCATCCTGTGTTATACTTCCTCTCCCAAGACGTCTAAGGCAGCCCAGCCTTGCTGGCCCATTTTGGGGGGGGAGGTAGGATGCCCCCCAGACTACTTATTTTGCTTGGGTGACTCAAGGGCAGCACCTTGTTGAGCACCCCGTCCTGGCTATGGGTCTCAAGCTTCATGGGCCCACAACTTGATTTCCTCTTTGCGCTAAGTATGCATTGGTCTCTTGGAGATGGTTTGATGCTAGTCAAGCTTACAGACCCCAACACACACATGAAAATGTCATTCTGTCAAGTTACAGTGAGTATTGTAGTAATAAGTGGGCCCGATGCGTTTGCTAATCCATATATTCAACAGTGACATTGGAAGCCCAATTAGAGAAGCATAGCTTTGCAGCAATGGTGATCGGATTCAAAAGCATGAAGACTCTAGGCAGTGTTAGACTCCTGCAGTCACCTCTAACACAGGGATATTTCCACCACAAGGACTTAGACAGGCCTGGTTTCCAAATACAGCAAACTTAGAATGCTAAGGGTGACTACTTGTTCCATAGTCTCTGCCTCAGACGACGTTTTCCTTCTCTCCTTGTTTTGGAAGTTTCCAGGTTGACCATCACCCTTACTTTTACTCCTCCCAAGACACACACACACACACACACACACACACACACACACACACACACACACACTTTGCTCATATTCATCCTCTATTTGTTCATATGTTCACCTAGGCTCAAAACCGCTTATACTCTGCTGCTGGCCTGGGAGACGGTCTGTCCGTAAGAGGCCTTTGCACACCCCTGAGCTCTTCCATTATGATTTGGTGTTAATTTTAATCGACAGGGAGCCTGGAGGGCAACTCTACCACCTACGCCACCCCTGTCAACTCCTGGCTTCTGGCTGCGCTTATCTTCCCCTCCTTCAAAGCCTTCTCTGCCCCTCTACCTGCTGAAATCCTTGCTTATCAATCAAGTCATTGCTCAAAAGCCCAATTCCTCAAATTAAACTTTCACTGTCCCCCTGACTTAAATTTGGTTTCTCCTTTTGTACCCATGCTATGGCTTAAAAACTTTTTGAGGATAGCACCAAAGTCATTCTAAACTGTGCCAGAGAAGCAGCTATCAGCATATTAGGATCTACATAATACCTTCCTATCATGTTTTGTTTCCAGTGTATGTGAAATAGAAATAAAAGCACGGTTCCCTTCCTCTAGTCAGCTCCCCAAACAGCAAAGTCAATGCTTTGCTCTTCAATGCAACCATGCTTTGCTGTCTCTAAGAATTTTTAAGTTGCTTTGGAAATATTCCAGTTTCCTGACTATTTTCAACTTTTGTTCATTTTTGAGAAACCAAGAGAGACAGAGCACAAGCGGGGGAGGGTCAGGGACAGAGGGAGACACAGAATCTGAATGAGGCTGTCAGCACAGAGACTAACACAGGCTTCTGTGAGCAGTGCCTATTAGGACATCCGCTGGGCTATGCTGGGTTTTTCTCAGTGGGTCCTTCTCAAGTAAAATGTTTTGAAATGTTGTGTCTCTCAGTTATTTTGTAGGTTGAATCACTTTCCTCAATCAGATAATTACCCACTCTGCTTGCCACATGTAGGCAATGTCATGAAGTGATGACACTGGCCAGATTTGGTACAAATTGGATTTTTGTGACAATCTCTAATACTAGTAATTTCTATGGCAATCCACCATGAATAGTGAGCCAATAGACTGTGATAACGAGAGACAGGAAATGTGAGTCTAGGAGCGCTTGGGTGGCCCAGCTGGTTAAGTATCCAACCCTTGATTTCCCCTGGGGCCATGATATCACAGTTTGTGGGATCAAGCCCTGGTTGGGCTCTGTGCTGGCAGCGTGGAGCCTGCTTGGGATTCTCTCTCTCCACTCTCTCTCTTGCCTCTGTCCCACTCACATACTCTCTCTGAAAATGAACAAACTTCAACAATTTTTAAAAAAGAAATGGTAGGGGCACCAGTGTGGCTCAGTTTGTTGAGTGTCACAGCTCGGATAAGATCAAGATATCGAGGTTCATGAGTTTGAGCCCTGCATCTGGCTCTGTGCTGACAGCTCAGAGCCTGGAGCCTGCTTCACTTTCCGTGTCTTCCTCTTTCTGACCCTCCCACACTCATGTTCTGTGTTTCTCCCTCTCTCAAAAATAAATAAACATTAATAAAATTTTTTTAAATGTTTACTTATTTTTGAGAGACAGAGCACAAGCAGGGGAGAGGCAGAGAGAGAGGGAGATAGAAAATCTGAAGCTCGCTCCAGGCTCTGAGTTGTAAGTACAGAGCCTGACGCGGGGCTCGAATCCATGGACCATGAGATCATGACCTGAGCCAAAGATGGATGCCTAACTGACTGAGCCACCCAGGTGTCCCAGCAGGAAATAAACATTAAAAAAAATTTTTTTTAAAGGAAATGTGCTGAGAGCTCAGAGCCTGGAGCCTGCTTCCAACGCTGTCTCCTCTCTCTCTACCCCTCTCCCACTCCTGCTTTGTCTCTCTCTGTTTCTCTGTCTCTCTCAAGATTAAAAAATTTTTTAATTTAAGAAAATGAAATTAAAAGGAAATGCGAGTCTAGTAAAAGAAAATTTCATTTAAAAAAACATAAAATCACCCAGGCATCTTTAAAGGACTATTGATTCATTGCTGGATTCCACATGTCTGGGGAGGAGACCTCTAATCTGCATTTTTTAAGAAAGTTGTGAAAGTTTCTGAGGAACAGCTAATATTGGGAATCAAGTATTTAGTTCTGACACCTCAAACTCAATTCCCTCTCGGGAACAGCACCTTTTTTCATGGTTAAAAAAATTATTGTTAAATCCATGTTGTAATTTTCTTGCAATCTCTAAATTGGACACCCAAAGGAAGCCAAGAAACCAAGAGCTCAGAGGAACTGTAAGTTGTGAGGGCTGCGGAAGGAAGTTGCAGATCAGAGTGTAAGTAGAAAAAACATAACAAAACTATTAATAGAAACAGCATGAGCAGCCCAGCCAAGAAAGGGAAATCCAGCAGAAAGTTCAACGGGACTTAACTACGACTGTTGGAATTATAGAGCCCCCTAGAAAAATGAAGTGAGAAAGGCAGGGAATGCACTGTTTAATTCCCTAACTGGCTCTAGCATCACTTTTCTTTTCTTCTTCTTCTTCTTTTTTTAATGTTTATTAATTTTCTTGAAAGAGAGGGCAAATAAGGTAGGGGCAGAGAGACAGGAAGACAGAGGCTCAGAAGCCAGTTCTGCACTGACAGCAGAGAGCCAGATGCGGGGCTGGAACTCACTCTGAGATCATGATCTGAGCCAAAGTCAGATGCTCAACCTACTGAGCCACCCAGGTGCCCCCAGCATTGCATCTCTTTATTGCATGAAACATTTCCTGAGGAACTCAGGCTATTTTGACAAAATAATAATTCCTCTCTCCTGTCTTCTAGATCTCCAACTCCACTTCCCAGGGCTTCCTCCTTAATATTAGTTTGGTGTGGGGTGAGCCCTGGGTGTCTGAGTCCGTTAAGCTGCCAGCTCTTGTTTTCAGCTTCCTGTATCAGGCTCTGAGCTGACAGCACCAATTCTCTCTCTTCTGCTCTCTCTCTACCCCTCTGCTGCTTGCACACACTCCCCCCTCTCAAAACAAATAAATAAACATTAAAAAATAGGTTGGTGTGAATCTAAACAGGTTTTCTATGGCATTGTTCTCCTTGTGATAAAGTTACTTTAGAGTCAAACCAGAACTAACTCGCCTTTTCTTTCACTTATTAAAATGCTGAATTTCTATTAATAGACTGGAAACTGCTTTTTCCCCTTGAGCAAGGGAAAGCAGGCAATCAGATATGAGTACATTCTAATTTCGTTTTCTAAAAAACGGAAACTTAAAAGCAGGAGCACATCTAGCCTAGTTCCCCAAGACTTCAACTTGAAAAAGGCAGGCACATTCTAGTTTCGTTTTTCAGAGAAATCAAAATTGGGCGTTCCTCCTGAACTTGTTTTTGTCCTGGGGCTCAAGTTTGCTGCCCATTTCTTCGCTCCAACGTCACTATGGACCTTGTCAAGCTGCAGACCCCAGAACAGGCAGGTGTCCAGGAGCTTTCTCGTCAACACCCTGACCCAGACTCAACACCCTTTAATGACCTAGGTAAGTACAGCCTGCCTGGAGAGACCCAGGCCATGCCTGCTCCACAGAGAGAATGGTCTCAAATAAGGACCACAGAACTCTAAGATGCAGATCCACCTTGTGGCTACCGACCTTTCCAGATATATCCCCCTTAGGGAAGAGAGGTTGAGGCAAACATGTTAAGGCCACTCTTCTCTTGAGGGAAACAGACAGTGGGGAAGAACCGGGACTCACCTTCCAGCTGAGGCCACAGGTACAGGATGCAAGATTCCAGCGCAGACAATCAGGCAGAGGTCTGAGACAGACGGTGGTGTAGAGGACAGACTGACTGAGCAGACTGATCAGAGATCTGGGGAACAGGCTTTCAGAGCTGACGTGGGGGGGGGGGGCGGAGCCAGTGCCTTGGCGGGAAGGGCTGGGTTATGCAACTGCTTGATCTCTCTGGAAAAGGATACCTTTTTTATCCTGATGTATATACACTGTTTCACTTTCAGGAGACACTTAAACCATACTGAGCTGGGAGACTCTGACCAGGTGGATTTTTTCCAGGTTATTTTTGCAAATGCATCACAAATACATTTGCCTATTTTTTTCACCCACTAATTAAATACACTTGAAAGTGAACCTGCCTGACTTTAACAAGTTCCTTCTTCAAATCCTTTTGGAGATGGAACACAAATGAATATGTAATTGTGAGTAATTCAGTAGGTAGACAGCTGAGAAACAGGAAACAATCTGTAACAGGAAAACAATCATCTATAATGATAGATTGTCATTTCACTAGAGACATGCAACACTTACATGTATTCTGGATATTTTCTATAGACATTAATTGACTCACTCATTTTCAAAACACAATATGCTTTTATTACTCCAGTCATCAACCTAAGATATGTTTAGACCCATTTAAATGAACTGTTTGAGTATGTATGTGAACAGCAAACCCCTGGAGACCGTAACTAGAGCACTGAGGTGGAAAGAGAAAAATCAGAGGTCAACCCGTCCTGTTTGTAATTCTAAGCAGGCCAGAACTTTTTTTTCAATTTTTAAAAAATCGGCTCCTTGGGCACCGGGGTGGCTCAGTCGGTTAAGCGTCTGACTTCGGCTCTGGTCATAATCTCATGGTTCGTGAGTTCCAGACCCGCGTCAGGCTCTGTGCTGACAGCGAGCTCAGAGCCTGGAGCCTGTCTTCAGATCCTGTGACTCCTTCTCTCTCTGACCCTCCTCTGCTCATGCTCGCTCTCTCTCTCTGTCTCTCAAAACTAAATAAAAACCTTTAAAAAAATTAAAAAGAATGCTTCATCAGTTAAGTGTCTGACTTCGGCTCAGGTCATGATCTTACAGTTCCTAAGTTCAAGCCCCAAGTTGGGCTCTGTGCTGACTCCTCAGAGCCTGGAGCCTGTTTCATGCTTGCTCTCTCTATCTCTCTGACTCTCTCCCCCCCAAATTTTTTTTAATGTTTATTTATATGCAGGGGAGAGGAAGAGGATGAGCAGCGGAGTGGCAGAGAGAGAGAGAGAAACACAGGATGTAAAGCAGGCTCAGAAGGGACAGCAGAGAGCTTATGAGGGCGTGGAACTCAGGAACATTGACATCGTGAGTTGAACTGACTCAAGTCAGAAAAATTATGGTCCAGGGGGCACCTAGGTTGCTAAGTCAGTTACACATCCTACTTCAGCTCATGCGTGACACTAGGGAGCAGAGCCATGTCTGAGGGTAAGGGTCTCCTCTGTCCCAATTCTATTTTTGTTTCTCTGTGGTTTGTATTTTCTCAGAGTCTCTCAGAACCCTACTTCCCCTCACCATGGACCACTCCTCACATCACCATTTCCAACCTGCACAGGCTTGTTCAGACACACACCCACTCTGGCTGCCACACCACAAGCCACTTCCGGTTCGGAAGGGTGTGTGTGTGTGTGTGTGTGTGTGTGTGTGTGTGTGTGTACTGATGTTGCATCATCTTTCTCAAATAAAAAAAAAACATGTTCCTGTTACTATTTGAAAATAATGCTTCTCTAGAACACTTTGTGAATATTAACAAACATATTTTTGTGTTTGAGACAATTTTGACTTTCTATTAATTGTTCATGTGATATTTTATACTAATTAATGGTTTTCTTGTACAATGATGCATTCTGGGATAAACCCAGGTTGGTTTTGTGTGGTGTATGTTTCATAATAGCATGGAAAATAAACTTCTGTAAGTACAAACATATTATAACAAACACTTCTTTTGTTACCCGCCTTATGTTACCCTCTTGCCCAAAATTGACAGCTGTCGGCATTTTACCATAGTTACTTCAAGCCTTTGTAAAATTCAGTCAATAAACCGTTGTGGATAAATTTGTGTTTCATCGCATTTCATGTTTCTCTCCTTTTCTCAAAGGTAATCAATATTCTGAGTTTATTGCGTATCTTTATAGCCTTTTTAACACACGCCGTTTTACACACACAAATCCAGGAGCACTATGAACATTGTTGTATATGCATGTTGGGCTGAGGTAAATGGCATAATGTGGGGCACTGAGGTAGCTCAGTCAGTTGTGCATCCAACTCTTGATTTTGGCTCAGCTCATTGTCCTCGGGGTGTGGGATCAAGCTTTCTGGTGAGCCCCACAGTGAACCCCACTTGGAGCCCCACAACAGACTCTGCACTGAGCCTCTGCTCCAAGTTGAGCCTGGAGCCTGCCTATCATTCTCTCTCTCCCTCTGCCCCTCTCCCTCACTCACTCTCTCTCACACCAAAAAAGCTATAATCCTATATGTATACACTGTGACTTGATTTGACTCCACATTTTAATTGTCATATCTGTGTCAAATGTGTGTGTTATAGTTTATTCTCTTAAAGTCTTCCTAATATTCCCTCCAATAAATATTATTGTGTATTATTTCCCCATTCCATTATTGATGGACAGTTAAGCTATTTCCAAAATTTGGTGATCCACACAGTGCTAAAATGACTGCTCTTGTCTCCTTGTGCACATTTTTGACATGCTGTGTGGGTTTTTTTTTTTTTTTACTAAGGTATAAACCCATAGGAAAGTCATAAACCAGAGTGTGGAATTGATGGGTCAAAGCTTATGTACATGCTCAGTTTACTACCGACTCCTCTCCACATTGTTGCACCATTTTATACTGCTACCAATAATGAATCAGGTTCCAACTTTCCTACATCTTGGTCAACAGATTGGATGCCAGATTGACAAACGTTTGCCAATCTGAAGGGATAAAGGTCTTCCTCTACATTTCTCCAATTCCTCTGAAGCTGAGCATCTTCTCTTATATTTATTGGCCTGTTGTGTTTCCTCTGCAGTTCTGTTCTTTTCTCATGCTCCTAATGGATTGCTTCTTTTAATCTTTTTATATGTGGCATTCTTTGTTACTCTGATGGTAGTACTCTCATTTCTGTGTTGCAAGTATCCTTTCAACCCATACTTGTCTTATGAGAACTCTTTATTTTTAAATAACTACATATTCACAGGAAGTTTCTAAGATAGTGGAGAGAGGTCCACTTGTGAAGCCTAGCTTCAGAAGATAATAGAAAATAAAGGCATGAATGTCTCTAAAATCCTATGGTTCTATATCAATCAGTTTCGGCATATAACTTAATGCCTATATGAATCTAATAGAGGGGACTCTATTTCCAGGGGGAAAAAAGAAATTAGGTCAAAATCTCCAATCCTTGAAATATGTCAACTCTTTCTTTAAGAAACACTCAGCAGGCATGGAGAAAATAAGGACATAAGTTCACTGGTCACCCTATAAACATGACTCTCTGAAACTTACACAAATACATTAAATGCATGAACAAATATAATCATCAGAAGCTTGAACTTTATAATGTTTTCTACTTGAAAAAAGTTAAAGTTGAGAAACAAAGTATTTAAACATAAATACTACACTCAGAATAAACATGATGTAGAAACAAGAAATATAGAAACAAAATGTTTCTACATGATGTAAACAAAAACGTAGAAACAAGGAAAGAAGTTTAAACCACATTCCATCTAATGTGAAGCATTTCTGTCTCTAAACATTTTTGAATTGAGAAATAGGAAAATCTGACTTTGGAAGTATGGTCTTATTGCTGATAAGAAAACAATATATTTAAATTAACTTTAGGCCAGAAATTAGTAATACTGTAAAAATTTGAGATGTCTTCTTTATTAATACCTTTTTTTTTAAACCCTCAATACAGAACTTTACTAGGAGAGGGGTGGTAAGAGAAGGTATTTGTGCTGAACAGATCATATCCTGGAGCCCTGGAGCCTGGGGAGGGTGGAGCTGGGGAGTGAAGGGAGCTGTCAGGATGGGCCCTGGCCAGGAACATTCCTGGCTGTTACATCTGAGGAACCTTATAGGTTTCTTTCTCAGTGATGGAAATGGGAGATTGAGGGTGACCAGAGTACCCGGGTGGTATCAGGACAGGTGCACAGGGACTGATGTCGGGGTTGGAGATCCAGACTGATCTTGGGTTCAGGGGTTTGGAGTTCTAGCTGGTTTCGGGTTCAGACTTCAGCACCCGTCTTGGGATGGTGCTCAGGGCGAGTCTGTGCCTTTGCCCCCTCCCATACAGGTTCCGGGAGCTTGGTGGGCTACAAGCGCCTGAAGTTGCAGAAGCCACTGGGGGTACATGTCCCACCTCATATGCCCACAGTGAGACTCCGGGAAGTCGGTGACAGGAGACAGCCCCGCATGGAGCTCGCCTGCCAGCTGAACCCGCGGTTATTGACCCCGTCCCTCCTCTTCCTGCCGAAACGTCCCCTAGACATTGCCTCTGAGGTGATCCTCTCCCCTCCCTGCTCCCAGGTTGTCGCACACATTTATATCCTCTATCTCAGCCTACTTCTCAGGCAGCTTCTGGAACACCTCCTCCAAGAAGTCACCCTCGTGTTTTTGTAACTCCATGTCGCCCTGTGACAGTGTGGTCGATCTGCATTTGGGCCATGTTCTGTGGATTCCCATTAGTTTGAGCAGCGCTGTGGGCAGGAGAAAGTCTGTTTGCTGTGCAACAAGGACAACCGGCCCTGTCCTACTCAGTCCTGCATATCCAAGCTAAGATTCCCCCATTTTTACCCAAACCCTCCAACTCTGTCTTACTAATACTTTCAGTGGAGATTTAGAGGTCTTTGTATCAATGGTAAAATAAATACAAGAGAATTTGATGAAATGCTTTCATTAAGGTATCCTCCTTGGGTTTTTTAAAAAATTTAACATTTATGTATTTTTGAGGGGCAGAGAGAGACAGAGCATGAGTGGTGAAGGAACAGAGAGACAGACACAGAATCCGAATCAGGCTCCAGGCTGTGAGTTGTCAGCACAGAGCCAGACTTGGGGCTGGATCTCACAAACGGTGAGATCATGATCTGAGCATAAGTCAGATGCCTACCCAGCTGAACCTCTCAGGAGCCCCAAGTTATCCCTTTTGTTAAATTTTTTTTCATGAAGTTGAGGTATACAAACTGATTATGTATCTTCTCCTTACATTTCCCATGGTGTAAACTAAAGAAGCAAGGAAGAAATGTTGGTGGATTGGAAATCACAATCTCATAGAGATGTCATTGTCTCCAAACTGATCTATAGATTTCTGAAGCACATATAACCAAAAAATTGTAAAAACTATAATGATTGCAAGAAATGTAAAAGTCTAAAGATATCAAATTTGGAAAGTACTTAGAGAAAAAGGGTGTGTATACATTCTGTGACACAATTTGGATCTGGGAGAGGAGACTTGGATTCAAAACGTTAGGTTCACCTCCCTATGAATCTCAGGAACATAATATTAATGGGGAAAGACAGAGAAAATAAATGTGGTATTTTACAATTCACTATCGGTGCATAACAAATTTCCTGATATTAAAATTGCATAAATAACCATTCATTATCCTCATGGATCTGGAGGCTCTGGAATGTGGACAGGGCAGAGTGGGAAATGCTTGTCTCTGCTTCATTCACTTCCAGCTTGAGGTGGCTTGAAGGTTGGGATTGGCATCATCCGGAGGTTCTCTCACAGGTCTGCTGTAGAGGGTAGGGAGACTTCACTAGTTGAGGGTTCCTCAGTCATCAGCCTATCTGTTCCTAACCCCCCACTCCTCTCTCCTTTTGTTCTGTCTCACTGATCCTATTTTTTAAAAATATGTTTTTATATTTATTCCTTTATTTATTGAGAGAGAGAGAGAGAGAGAGAGAGAGAGAGAGAGAGAGAGAAGTGAGAATCCCAAGCAGTCTCGGCACTGTCAGCACAGATCCCCACAAGGGGTTTGAACTCACCAACTGTGAGATCATGATCTGAGCCAAAGTTAATAGTCTGGAACTTAATTGACTGAGCCACCCAGGTGCTCCTTGCAAATCTTGTTTTAAAAACTGACTTCCATGTATTTCAAAGGCTGTTGGTTCTAGTGACAAGTCTTGGCTGGGTTGAGCTGAGGAAACCTGATGACCGCAGTACCACAAAAGGAGACCTGTGCACAAGCAAAGTGGCTGGAGTGCTGTATCTCCTGGGAGAAGCCACTGGAGTCAGGTCTGGACTAATCCTCTCAGATGGCCTCAAGGAGCTCCTTACCCACTGGGGGATGTGTGTGCCAGAATCTGCGTTCTCGAAGCATCTCCTCCCTATCCACTTCCTCCTCTCCTGTGCATTCAGGGCAGCTCTAGTACCATCTCCACGGATATGTGCGCTTTTAGAGGAGGGACTGTGAGGAGAGCTGGAAAAGTCTGAGTAGAATTATCCTGCCAGGAGCCTGACACTTAGTCAGTTTCGTGGAATAACACTGGTGCTAAAGCTTAGGGTGGCTCACTTGGCTCACAAGGCAAACCTGTAAGGTCCATGGCTAACAGACTGTAGGCTCTGCAATTTTCCACCAGCCGCCCAGGGGCGAGAAGGGCCGAACCCAGCAGTCAAATGTGATGGCTCACCAGGACCTCTCCCAGCAGATCATGAGTGGCACAGACAGGGACGGTAGTGCCAACCTTGCCAATGTTTTTCTTTATTTTGGTTTTTTTTTTACTGGCATTTATTTTTACCATATACAATATAGAAAATACAGATATGCAAATAGAAAAGGAGAAATCTGCTTTCTCTCAGAGATAGTCACACACATCTTTGTTTTTGTTTTGTTTTGTTGGTACTCTTTATATTCAACTGATAGACACAAGTTCAAGATCATGAGTGGAATGGTCATCTGACTGGGCCACCCAGGTGCCCTGGAGTCACACACCTCTTTAAATAACTTTACTTCCTCAACATGGTTGGAACTAGAGTGTATTATGCTAAGTGAAATAAGTCAGTAACAAAAAGACAAATACATGATTTCACACCAATGAGAAATTTAAGAAACAAAACGAAGGGAAGGGAAGCAAAAATAAGATAAAAACAGAGGGAGGCAAACCATAAGAGACTATAAAATACAGGGAACAAATTGTGGGTTCCCGGAGGAGGGGGGCAGGGGACAAGCTGAATCAGATGTTGGGATGAGCATTGGGTGTTATACTGAATTGATGAATCACTAAATTCAACTCCTGAAACCATTGTTGCACTATTTGTCAACTAATGTGGAGATAAATAAATAAATAAATAAATAAATAAATAAATAAATAAATAACAGGGGTGGCTCAGTTAGTTAAGTGACATACTTTGGATCAGGTCATGATCTCATGGTTCATGGGTTCAACCCCACGTCGGGCTCTGTATTGACAGCTTAGAGCCTGAGCCTGCGTAGGTTTCGGTGTCTCCCTCTTTCTGTGCCTTTCATCATTTGCACTCTGTCTGTTTCTCTCTCTCAAGAGTAAATAAACATTTCAAATTTAAATGGCAGAAAACAGATCCTGAGATCAATGGAGCAGAACAGAAATTCAGAAACGGACCCACTAACATATGGCCATCTAATCTTTGACAAAGCAGGAAAGAATATCCAATGGATTAAGACAGTCTTTTCAGCAATTGGTGCTGGGAAAACTGAACAGCCACATGTAGATAAACCACTTTCTTACACCATATACAAAAATAAACTCAATATTGATAAAAGACCTATATGTAAGTGAGGAAGCCATCAATATCCTAGAGGAGAAAGCAGGCAAAAACCTCTTTGACCTCAGCCATGGCAACTTCTTACTCAATGGGTCTCCAGAGGCAAGGGAAACAAAAGCAAAGATAAACTATTGGCAACTCATCAAAATAAAAAGTACTACATGGCAATGAGAAAGAATGAAATCTGGCCATTTGTAGCAAAGTGGATGGACTTTGAGGATGTCATGCTAAGCGAAATAAGTCAGGTGGAGAAGGACAGATACCATATGTTTGCACTCATGGGTCTAACAGGAGAAATCTAACAGAGAACCATGGGGAGAGGAAGGGGGAAAGAGAGCTGGAGAGAGTGAGGGACACATATCATGAAAGACTATTGAATACTAAAAAGAAACTGAGGACTGAAGGGGAAGGGTGAGGGGTGAAGGCGGTGATGGTCATGGAAGGGGGCACTTGTGGGGAGAAGCACTGGGTGTTATATGGAAACCAATTTGATAATTAACTATTATTTTTTTTAAAAAAGTATGTTTCCTTAGATTGTCTCTGGAACCCAGTGAAGATTCAACCCAGTTGAAATTAAAAAAAAAATACTTCTCACAACCAAAAAAAAAAAAAAAATCTTCTGTAGAGTGAAGGAATCTATCAGCAAAACTAAAAGGCAACTGACTGAATGGGAGAAGATATTTGCAAAGACACACAGATAAAGGGTTAGTATCCAAAATCTATACAGAACTTATCAAACTCAATACTCAAAAAGCAAATAATCCAGTGAAGAAATGGGCAAAAGACATGAATGGACACTTCTCCAAAGAAGACGTCCAGATGGTCAACTGGCACATGAAAAAATCATCAACATCACTCATATTTGATTGAAAAACCAATCAAAACCACAATGAGACACCACCTCACACCTCTCAGAAGGGCTCACATTAACAACTCAGGCAACAGCAGATGTTGGCAAGGATGTGCAGAAAGAGGATGTCTTTTGCACTGCTGGTGGGAATGCAAACTGGTGCAGCCACTCTGGAAAACCGAATGGAGGTTCTTCAAATAATTAAAAGTAGACTATCCTATAACCCAGCAATTGCAGTACTAGGTGTTTATCCAAGGGATACAGGTGTGCTGTTTCAAAGGGGTACATGCATCCCAATGTATATAGCACCGCTATCAATAGCCAAAGTATGGAAAGAGCCCAAATGACCATCAACAGATGAAAAGATAAAGAAGATGTGATATATATGTACAATGGAGTGTTACTTGGCAATCCAAAAGAATGAAATCTTGCCATTTGCAACTATGTGGATGGAACTAGAGGGTATTATGCTGAGCGAAATTCATCAGTCAGAAAAAGACAAAAATCATATGTCTTCACTCATATGAGGACTTAAAATACAAAACAGAAGGACTTAAGGAAAGGGAAACAAAAATAATATGAAAACAGGGAGGGGGACAAAACAAAAGAGATTCTAAAATATAGAGGACAAAACAGAGAGTTGCTGAGGGTTTGTGGGAGTGGGAATGGGCTAAATGGGTAATGACCTTAAGGAATCTACTCCTGAAATCACTGTTGTGCTATATGCTATCTAACTTTGATGAAAAATTTTAAAAAATAAATAAATTTTAAAAACCTGGGTCTGAATAAATCCTATTGAATAGACAAAAGAGAAAACTAATGTATATTTTTTCTTCTTAGGGGAAAAAAAGTCGCCATTCTTCATCACGAATTTTTTAAAAACGTTTTAAGGGGTGAAGCGACACCGCCACTGGGCGGCTCCCTCGCATAATAGCCTGCGGCACGGCCCCCCTCACTCGCAGTCCTCCAAGCCTTCCAACCTGTTCGGAGCTGCTCCAGCTGGTAAGTTTGCCCCCTCTTCCCTTGTCAAATATTCAAATGTCAACTTCTTATCCCCCTAGGGTCTAGGCAGCTGGCTCTCGGAAGAGGTGAGGCGCAACCAGCAGAAGCCTGTCGCTGTCCTCCTGCCCCTCTTCCCAGCTGGATTTTTTCCCCATCTGAGGACTCTTGGCTCCAATTCTCTGGTCTTGTACCAACTCCAACCAAATATCTGTCCCCGGTTAAGGATTTGGGAGCAGAGCTCTTGGGACCCTGCGGTTAGGGCAGGACGTAGGTCCCTTCGTGGGCTAGAAGTGCCTGAAAGAGCTCGGAGAAGGGGCGCCTGGTGGCTCAGCTCTGGTCGTGATCTCACAGTGAATTCATATACCGCCTTAGAGCCCCGATGCGAGATCCAGAACTGGAGTGAGTGAGGTGCCTGAGGGGGAGGGAGCTGGGGGGGGGGGGACCGAGTTCAGGAACCTGATCAAGCACGCGGCGCGAAATCCAGCGCTGGCGGGAAATCCAGTGCCCAGCGGGAATGTAAACGCAGGCGCGACTTCTAGCACCTTCCGTGGTTTCGCTGTGGTTTCGCTCTCCGTGTTCGAGCAAAACTCTTTTAAAGAGTTTTTAAAGTCTTTTAAAGAGTTTGAAAAGATTTTCAAAGCGTTTTTAAAGGTCGAGTTCTGCGGTGTCTGGTTGTCTGAGCAGCAGGGGACCCTGAGGCAGGAAGGCGTGAGAGCTCTAAGGACAACAAACAGGTCGGGACAGTCAGGTCTCCAGGGCTCCTCTGACAGCGCCCTGCACTTCTGCGATCCTGAGACCAGGGGAGTTTGGGACTACAGTCTGTAGGTAAAGGGACCTGACCAATTGCTGGTGAAGTAAGTGTCTTCTAGATGGAGGAATAGGAAGGAGATGGAGGAGAACAGGGGGAGAAGTCCGGAGGGGGAGATAGGACACCTACCACGACTTTCTAAACGAAACAAGAAATGCCTTAGGAGGAAGTAGTCGGTGCCTTTCTAGGCAGTTTGCACCAGGCTGCATTTGGGCATAACTCTAAGGAGATGGGCATGCCATCCCTTTTCTCAATAAAAATGCCTAACAACACAGCCTAAATCCTGAATCCAGGGCTAATAAAACTTTCCCCAGACTCAAAAGTAGGAAAGATTTCAGAGGAGACAAGGAATCTATCACCAAGATCCAAGGTTCAAGGTCAATGATTTTTACATCGTAGGGATTTGGGAGACCCCAGTTCCCAGCATAGTTTTTAAGGACTGTGATTCAGAGGTGTGCCTGCGGGAGTGGTTTAGGAAGGTTTACTTAGCTATGGAGTTGCCCTGGAGTGGCCAGGACCCCACGCTGACCCAGGAGCTGCAGGTTCTCTGTAAGGTGGTTCAACTCCAGCTCCTTTGGGGTCCAAGTTTCCCAGAGGCTTGGGAAGGCATGATCTTTAAGCCCTTTGAGGGTGAGATGTGCAGAGATGGGTGAGCCAGCAAGGTTCACCTACAGTTAGAGTGTGCTGGAGGGTAGGCTGGGAGGAAAGATGACAGGACTGTAGTTGCAGAGGCTTCGAGAAGAAATGGAGAGCGGTGCTGCCTGCAGGGCGTATATTGCCAGGAGATGGTGGAAGTGGGGCTGTATTGCTGGGCTTAAATGGAACCGATTTTCCTGGAGCCTTTTGGCAGGGAGATGGGAAGGACCTCCTGTCAGGTCAACAGGCAAGAGGGACCGATGTATGAGGCATCCCTCGACAAGCGTAAGAAATATGAAGAGATTGGATCTAAAGACATTTTGGCCCTGACCGTCGTGAGGCGACCTGGGCGAGAGCGGGCGCGAGTAGCGAGCGGAGCCGGCTTGCCGGGCGCGGGGGCGGGGCGGGCGAGGGGGCGGGGCGGGGTCAGGTGAGCTCAAGGAGGCGGGGCGGGGAGAGCGGGCGGGCGGATTCCACTGCGGAGCCTCCGCGGGGCGAACCGCCTGGAAAGAAAGGGGAGGCTGCGCAGTCAACTGCGACCAGAGAATTGCAACCCCTCCCTGAGGAGCGCCGCCACCGCAGCTCCCGCTGCCGCTGCTGCCACCGCCACAGCAGCCGCCACAACCCAGGCTGCCGCCAGGGAAAGAAATTTCCCTTCAGGGTCTCTTGTTTGAGATTAGTCACCTGCACTAGCAAGAGGAATAGAACAGCAATGACTGGATTGAATGAAACAAGAAGAAAAATAGGACATGTGGGACATGTGGCTTTTGGATATGAACTCATTTGAAAAACCACTTTGGGATTATGAACCTGATAGCTGATGAAACAGGATTGGAATAATATTCATGATCTTTGTGTGTGTGTGTGTGTGTGTGTGTGTAAAAATTTTGCAATCGACTTAAAGTGCCATGAGGAAATTTGCACATTGGAAGTAACCTTAATGCGGGCACCCTTGGAGATGTTCCTGCTGCTTTACTTCAGTGAATGCAGCAAATGTGATGAAAAGAAGGAGCGGGAACGTGCTGCTGGGGATGTTCTAGAGCCAGGACAAAAGCCTCACGAAGGCCCTGGAGAAATGCGGAAACCAGACCTCATTCCCAAAGAGGATCAAAAAACGATGAAAGAGATGTTTAAAATCAATCAGTTCAATTTCATGGCAACTGAGATGATTGTGCTCAACAGATCTTTACCAGATGTTAGGTCAGAGGGTGTGAAACAAAGGTGTGTCCGGATGATGTTCCCACGACAAGCGTGGTGAGTGTCTTCCACGATGAGACTTGGAGCACACGTCTGCGAACTGTTCACAGTGTCATTAATCGCTCACCGGGACACATGCTAGAAGAAAGTGTCCTAGCACATGATGCCAGTGAAAGGGACTTTTTGAAAAGACCGCTAGAGACTTCTGTGAAAAAAACTAGAAGTACCAGTTCATGTAATTCGAATGGAACGACGTTCTGGATTGATCAGAGCTCCATTCAAAGGAGCTGCTGTGTCTAAAGACCCAGTGATCACTTTCTTAGATGCTCACTGTGAATGTTCCGTGGGATGGCTGGAGCCTCCCTTAGCCAGGATCAAACAGGACAGGAAAACAGTGGTATGTCCTATCACTGATGTGATCAGCAAGGATACTTTTGAGTACATGGCAGGCTCTGATATGACCTATGGTGGCTTCAACTGGAAACTCACTTTTCACTGGTCTCCTGTTCCCCTAAGAGAAATGGACAGAAAGGAAGGTGATTGGACTCTTCCTATCAGAACACCTACCATGCTAAGAGGCCTGTCTTCAACAGACAGAGATTACTTCCAGGAGATTGGAACATATGATGCTGGAATGGATATTTGGACAGGAGAAAACCTAGAGATTTCCTTTAGGATTTGGCAGTGTGGAGGAACTTTGGAGACTGTTACCTGCTCAAATGTCGGGCATGTATTTTGGAAATCCACATCTTACACGTTTTTTGGAGGTACAGGACAGATTGTCAATAAAAACAAGAGGCAACTTGCAGAAGCGTGGATGGATGAGTTCAAGAGTTCAAGAACTTCTTTATAATTTCTTCAAGTGTTGCAAAGGGAGACTATGGAGAGATATCATCAAGACTTGGACTAAGACACAAATACAATGTAAACCTTTCTCTTGGTACATAGAGAATTTTTATACTGATTCCCAGATTCCACATTGCTATTTCTCTTTGGGAAAGATAAGGTATGTAGAGACAAATCAGTGTCTAGATGACATGGCTAGAAAAGAGAACAAAAATGTTGGATTTTTTAACTGTCGTTGTAATGGACAGAACCAGGTTTTCTCTTAGACTACCAACAAAGAAATGAGAACAGATGACCTTTGCTTGGATGTCTCCAAACATAATGGCCCTGTCACAGTGCTCAAATGGCACCACCTAAAAGGCAACCAGCTTTGCGAGTATGACCCAGTGAAATTAACCCTGCAGCATGTGAACAACAATCAGTAACTGGATAAAACCATGGAAGAGGAGAGCCAAGGTGCCCCGCATACGAGACTGCAATGGAAACCTGTCCCAGCAGTGGCACTTCACAGCGTTACCCTTCCAGAAATATTCTGAAACCAAATTTACCAATAAAGGAAAAAGAAAAACATACGGATTGATTGGGCTACCTCAGCGTACATTTCTGTCACATTCTTAAGTAGCAAAAACGGACAAGTGCTTTCCTCCTGCCGGGATGTAAGGTTTATCAGTCATGAAACATAGACTCCTCTGGCTTGTCACTATCTGTGAACCAGGCTTCTTGTCCAAGGAAGTGAATCCACAGAGTAGCGAGACTGTGCACACTATGTTTACAGGATGGAAAGAGTCGTTCATCAAGAATCATTGTAAAGAATATTCAATGAAGCAATACACAAAAAATTTTCAGGGGAGCTGTGCCTTTCATGGTTTGCTTGCAGATTCGTAACTTCTGCTCAATGGGTTGTCCTAATGAAGAGATTTGTAAGACTTTTTTTTTTTTTTTTTTTTTTTTAGGACTGGTGACCAGTATATATTAGATATTGATATAAAAAGAAGCGAAGAAGAACCGGAAACAGTTTCAGAATTATGTAAAAACAACATTTTTACAATTTAAGAAAAACTATATTAAACAGAGTTGAAAGGTAATTACATTAGAAATATGAGAAATACAATTTGTTATAGTGTAGTATCCAATTTGTATGTAGATTTTATACTTTTTTGGGGAAAATTAATGGATTCCAATAATATTTTGTTTTCATCTATGATGGTCATGGATGGGTTTTTTCCCCTTGGGGTGCTGAAATTGATCTGAAAAAAAACATTGCTCTCTGAACATAGTTTTATTTGCTTTCTTCAGTTTTTTCATTTGGTCTATATGCTGTTGAAACTGTAATTTTTAATTGCCTTCAAAACTGAAGATTTAACATAATGTCTGGTCTCACTGAACAGGTTAGATCTCTCAGTTGCTCTTGGTTCATCTGGCTTATCGACTTTCACACACACAAATTTCCTATTAGATTTTGAACTCCTTAACTTGATTCAGCTGATGATGTTTAATACTCAAGATTCATACTACTGTGTTACAGATTTGCTTTCAGGGCAATAAATCTTCAGTTCCTCCTGATTCCATGCAGCAAAAGGCCCACAGAAGTGAGTATTTGGGTATTTGGAGAGGATCTGTTTGATGATTTTGGAAAACTTTTTTCACCCCATACTCAGATGTGCTTTATTCTCAAGTGCATATTTAGATGAGGTTCTTGACTTGTCATGGTGATCTGCTGATTTTTTTAAAATAAAATTTGACTGAAAATGTTTAACAGTTTTTAAATGAGTTAACCAAAATGGTGCAGCTACTCTTCTGTATTACTCCTGCATTTCTTCCCTAAATTCCATTTAGAATAAAATGTTTTTCTCTAATTTTAATACCACAGTATAACTTCAGAATCTATTAAAAGTTGAGTGTAACAATTAATGTTTTAACTCACAGAATATCTCATTGTGACATTTCCTTGATATGAAAATTAATTCATTGGCAAAAGTGCTATAATTTTCTTTCTTATTTGTAAGAATGTATTTAGTGATATAATTTTCTTTGATTATCAAAGACTCTCACTACAGGCAATGCTATTTCTTGTGCCTAAGAATGTTTCTGAAAGTTGCATCACTAATGCTACTTGCCAAATTGATGTATAGAAAGGTTCTCATCTCCTATTCGGGTTAATCAGCATCTAACACATATGGAGGCTGTAGGGTGAGACTGTAGTACAGAATGCAGACATTTTTTCCCCCAGGAAATTTGCAGTGAAGCAGGTGCTGGGTGGGTTGTTTTTTCTTTTTCCCCTACTCCATGAGTCTGTTAAATCTGTCTTCAGTAGACATAATGTTTGAATAAACAGATGTTTAAGAAATTATTTTCATGCTCAGAATTTCAGGTTTTTGTACTCTGGTATAGCTTGGTCTTAATTCCTTATTGTAAGAAAGCTTAAATAGTAATGCGATTCAAGGTTGTTTTGTTTTTTAAGAGGGGGATGTGAGTGATTTAATTCATGGGTACTTTTAGAACCTGATAGATAATCCCATTGCCTTTATATTTCTAATTGAAGAATTCTAAGTACTTTAAAAATATAAATATTCCTAAATAGAAAAGAAATTAGATCTAAAAAACATTAATTGTGCTATAAAACTGTGGACAAAGCATAGCATGGCAGGTATATACATCTGCCTTTTTAAAAACATATTTCTTGGGGCGTCTGGGTGGCTCAGTCGGCGAAGCCTCCGACTTCTGCTAAGGTCCGATCTCATGTTCGTGGGTTCGAGCCCCGCGTCAGGCTCTGTGCTGACAGCTAGCTCAGAGCCTGGAGCCTGCTTCCGGTTCTGTGTCTCCTTCTCTCTCTACTCCTCCTCCTTTCATGCTCTGTCTCTTTCTGTATCAAAAATAAATAAAACATTGAAAAAATTTATAAAAAAACAAAAAAACCATATTTCTTAACATTTATTCATTTTTGAGAGAGAGATAGACCGTGAATGGGGGAGGGGCAGAGAGAGAAGTAGAAACAGAATCTGAAGCAGGACCCAGTCTCTGCACTGTCAGCACAGAGTCTGAGGCGGGCTGGATCCCATGAATGGTGAGCTCATGACCTCATCCGAAGTTGGACGTTTAACCGACTGAGCCACCCAAGCGCCCCTAAATCTGCTTACTTGCATAACTAGGCCACATGAAGGCTATTTTTCTTAAATAGTTTATTGTCAAATTGGTTTCCATACAACACCCAGGGCTCTTCCCCACAAGTGCCCTCCTACATCACCACCACAGCTTTCCCCCCTCCCCCTTCCCCTTCAACCCTCAGTTCAGTTTTCAGTATTCACTAGTCTCTCAAGTTTTGCTTCCCTCTCTCTCCCTAACTCTCTTTCCCTCTTCCCCTCCCCCTGGTCCTCCATTAAATTTCTCCTGTTCTCCTATTAGACCTATGAGTGCAAACATATGGTATCTGTCCTTCTCCGCCTGACTTATTTCGCTTAGCATGACACCCTCGAGGTCCATCCACTTTTCTACAAATGGCCATATTTCATTCTTTCTCATTGCCATATAATACTCAATTGTGTATATATATATAGATATATATACTACATCTTCTTGATCCATTCATCAGGTGATGGACATTTAGGCTCTTTCCATGTTTTGACTATTGTTGACACTGCTGCTATGAACATTGGGGTACATGTGCCCCTATGCATCAGCACTTCTGTATCCCATGGGTAAATCCCTACCTGTGCTATTGCTGGGTATAAAGGGAGTTCTACTGATAGTTTTTTGAGGAACTTCCACACTGTTTTCCAGAGCGGCTGCACCAGTTTACATTCCCACCAACAGTGTAGGAGGGTGCCCGTTTCTCCACATCCTCGCCAGCATCATTAATCTCTTGATTTGACCTGAGTTGAGATTCCTTGGGAAATAAAGGCATTCAAAAGCAGCTATTGTATATGGAAGAATTGAGTAAGGCACAGACAGGACTCATGTTCAGGAAAGACCTGCAAAGAACTTAAGCTTCAATGTGAGACTGATTCCTTATGTTCAGAGCATGCCCAGCTAATCAATTTTAGTACATGTGCTGCCGAAGTGAGCACATGCCCAGCTAATCAATAAAGGACTTCCCTAGCATAGAACAAGTCTACAAAGACTGGGAGATGTGGCTGTTTTTTTTAGATGCCTGATTTTCAAAAAAAAAAAAATCTCACTAGACATAAAAAGAAACAGGAAGTCATGGCCAATGCAAAAGAAGAATGAAAAATGGCAGAACCTGTCTCTGAGAAGCCCAGACATTAGACATATTAGATGAAGGCCTTGGTCAGCTCATATATATACTCAGAGAGCTAAGGGTGAGAAAAATGGACAAAGAGCAAAGAGATCTGGAGAAACATTTGGCAAAACCCAGCACCTATTTATGATAAAAAGTAAACTAGGAACAGAGGGACACTTCCTCAATTTGGTAAGGGATATCTACAAAAAGCTTACAATTAACATCATATTTAATGATGAGAATTTTGAAGCTTTTCCACTACGATCAAATATGAGGCAAAGATGTCCCTCTCACCACTCCTTTTCAACCTTGTACAGGAAGTCTTCCCTAATGTAATAAGATAGGAAAAGCAGATAAAATGTATACACATTGGGAAGGAAGAAATTAAATGGTCTTTCTCCATAAACAACACAATCACCATATAGAAAATCTAAAGGAATTGAAAATAAAACAAAGCCCAAACTTCAGGAACTAATAAGCAATAGAGTAACATTGAAGGATACATGGTTAAGATGCAAAAATCAATCACTTTCCTACATAGAGCAATGAAGAATTAGAATTTGAAATAAAACAACATAATACCATTTACATTAGCACCTCCTCAAAATGAAATATTTAGGTATAAATCTATGAGAATATGTTAAAGATCTCTAGAAAGACCACTACAAAACTCTGATGAAAGAAATAAAAAAGCTTAAAAAATGGAGATATTCCATGTTCATGGGTAGAAAAACTCACTATTGTCAAAATCCCAGTTCTTCCCAACTTGATATGTAGATTCAAAGCAATCCCAATCAAAATCCCAGAAAAATATTTTGTGGATGACCGCAAACTGTTCCTAAAGTTTATATGGAGAGGCTAATGACTTAGCCTCTCCATAAGAATGGCCAACATAGCATTAAAGGGTAAGAACAAAGTTGGAGGACTGATGCTACCTGACTTCAAGAAAAGTATTTCAGGTTTAATAAAGATATAGCTATGAAGGCAGCATGGTAGTGGGCAAAGAATAGAAATAGATCACTGGAATGGAACAGAGATTCACATAAATATGATCAACTGATCTTTGACAGATGAACAAGGCAAACCAATGGATCAAAGATACTGTTTTCAACAAATGGTGCCAGAACTACTGGACATCCCCATCCCCTCCCCCAAAATGAATCTAGACACAGACCTTACACACATCATAAAAATTAACTCAAAATGGTTCACAGACCTAAATATAAAATTCAAAACTTGGAACTCCTAGACAGTAATTGAAGAGAAAACTTAGATGACCTTGGGTATGGTCATGACATTTTAGCTACAACATCAAGGGCATGATCAATGAAATAAAGATTTGAGGAACTTGACTTCATTAAAATTAAGAACTGCTCTGCAAAAGATGATGTCAAGAGAATGAGAAAACAAGGCATAGACTGGGAGAAAATGTGTGCAAAAGACACATCTGATAAAGTACTGTTATTTAAACTACACAAAGAACTCTTATCACTCAAAAATGAGAAAACAAACAACCCCATTAAAAAATGAGCTCAAGAACGGGGCACGTGGGTGGCTCAGTCAGTTAAGGGTCTGACTTAGGCTCAGGTCATGGATCTCACGGTTTGTGAGTTCGAGCTCCACGTCAGGCTCTGTGCTGACAGTTAGCTCAGAGCCTGGAACCTGCTTCAGATTCTGTTTCTCCCTCTCAATCTGACCCTCCCCTGCTCATGTTGTCTCTCTCGGTCTCTCAAAAATAAATTAAAAAATTTTTAAATAAAATGGGCTCAAGAGGCACCTGGGTGGTTCAGTCAGTTGTGTCCAACTTCGGCTTAGGTCATGATCCCACAGTTTGTGAGTTGAAGCCCTGGTTGGGATCCATGCTGCCAGCTCAGAGCTGGAGCTTGTTTCAGATTCTGTATCTCCCTCTTTCTTTTTCTATTCCTTCCCCGTCTCTCTGTTGAAAATAAATAAACAGTAAAAATTATTTTTAAAAATGAGCTGAAGACCTTAACAGATATCTCACTCAAGGAGGTATCTTCTTCTTAACGAAGATATCTTAAAGAAGATATCTCACTAAAAGAAGATACAGGTGGCAAATAAGCATATGGAAGTCTGTTCTACATCATATGTCATCTGTGAAATGTAAATTAATGCAATGGGATAACACTACATACCATTAGAATGACTCAAATCCAGAACACTGACAACATCAAGTGTTGACAAGGATATGGAGCAACAGGAACTCTTATTCATTGTTGCTGGGAATTTAAATGAGATAGCCTCTTTGCAAGACCGTTTGGCAGTTTCTTACAAAGTAAACATACTCTTATCATACAGTCCAGCAATCTTGATACTTGATATTTATCCAAAGGAGTTGAAATCTTATATTCACACAAATCCTTCTCATGGATGTTTTAGCAGCTCTATTCATAATTGCCAAAATTTAGAAGCAATCATGATGTCCTTCCAGAGGACTCTTAAGTGCACATAAATGCATATTACTAAGTGAAAGAAGCCACTTTAAAAAGGCTATGTGCTGTGTGATTCCAAGTATATGACACTATGGAAAAGGCAAAACTATGGAGATAGCAAAAATATCAGTAGTTGTCAGGGCTGGGGAGTTGGAACAAGAAGAATGAGCAGAGCACAGATGATATTTATGGGAAGTGAAACCACTTTGTATGATAGCATAATAATGGATATGTGTTGTTTTAAATGTGTCCAGATACTGAGAAAGTACAACAGTAAGAATGAACCTTAAGGTAAATTATGGGGGAAATTAGATAAACGCAAAGGAAGGCAGTAAGGGAGGAAATGAGGGATTTAAAAAAAAAAGCTAGAACACATACAGACAACACAACAAAATGGCAGTAGTAAGTCCTTCACTATCTGTAACTCCTTTCAATGTAAATTACCCTGTGCAACCAAAAGACATAGATTAACAGAATTGATTTTAAAAACCGGATCCATCGATGTGCTGTTTACAAAAGACTCACTTTATTTATTATATACTATTGTCATTAATTTTTTTTATTTGAAGCTAATTGACATGCATAGTACACTTGTTTCAGGTATACAACAACATAGTGATTTGACAAGTCTCTACATTATGCTTTGCTCACTGCATGTTTAGCTACCATCTGCAACATACATACCATTGGCTGTATTCCTTATGATGTGTCTTTTATTCCCATGACTTATTCATTCCATACTGGAAACCTTTATCTCCCACTCCCCTTCATCCATTTTACCAATTCTCCCAACTCCCTTCCTTCTGGGAACCATGAGCTTGTTTTCTGTATTTACAGGTATGGTTTTGCACACTCTTTTCCTTCCTTCCTTCCCTTCTTCCTTCTAGATTCCATACAAAAATTAAGTAATGCAGTATTTCTCTTCCCCAGTCTGACTTACTTCACTTAATGAAATAACTTCTAAGTCCATCCATGTTATCGCAAATTACTCAATATCATCCTTTTGATGGCTTAGTAATATTACAGTGTGTGTATGCGTGTGCGTGTGCGTGTGTGTGTGTGTGTGTGTGTGTGTGTGTATGTGTACCACATCTTCTTTATTCTTTTCTTCCCTCAGTGGTTGCTTAAGTTACATCCATATCTCAGCTATTATAAATAATACTGCAATAAACATAAGAGTGTATATATCTTTTCAAATTGGTGTTTTTGCTTTCTTTAGGTAGATACTCAGGAGCGGAATTACTGTGTCATATGGTATTTTTATTTTTAACTTTTTGAGGAACTTCTCTACTATTTTCCACAGTGGCTGCACCAATTTACATTATCAAAAATTACTCAGTCTCATCCTTTTTATGGTTGGTAATATTCCAGTATGTGTAGGGGGTGTGAACCACATCTTTTTTATTCTTTTTTCTCTCAATGGACATTTACATTATGTCCATGTCTTGACTATTATAAATAACACGGCAATAACATAAGAGTGCATGTGTCTTTTCAAATTAGTGTTTTTGTTTTCTTTAGGTAATTACCCAGTGGTGGAATTACTGGGTCACATTGTATTTTTATTTTTAACTTTTTGAGAAACTTCTCTGTTTTTTTCCCACAGTGGCTGCACCAATTTATATTCCGACCAATGGTGCACACAGGTTCTTTTTTCTCCTCATCCTTGCCAACACTTTTTATTTCTTGTCTTTTAAATTTTAGCCATTCTGACAGATGTGAGGTGACCTCTCATTGTCGTTTTGATTTGCATTTCCCTGATGATTAGTGATGTTGAGCATGTTTTTTACAAGACTGTTGGCTATCTCTATCAAGACTCACTTTAGATATAAGCACATGCATCAGTGGAAGATGGAAAAAGTTCTTCTTGCAACTAGTAACCAAAAGAGAACAGAGGTTGCTACAGTAATATCAGACAAATTAGACTTTAAATCAAAAGTGGTTATAAGGGATGAAGACGCTATATGATGAGAAAAGAATGAGTTCGCCAGTAAGATGTTAATACCTGTAAACATGTGTGCATCAGACATCAGAGCTCCTAAACATATAAAGCAAATATTTGATAGAATTATGAGAAAAATAGACAGCTCTACAGTAAGAGTCAGAATCCTAATTAGGGTTAGATGAATTGTGGACACAAACATTCAATTCACACCTGTTGTTTGTATAGGACCAGGAATTTATAGAGGCAGAGTTGACATTCACAGCATATAAGCTGAGCCTCTGCAGGATACTGGCCCAGCACCAGGAGAAAAGAATATGTTCTGACCCCTTCATCACCTTTCCTAGTCGAGTGTAGTGATTCTTGCCTGGGATGGACTTACTCTCAACGATCTCTAAGCCATCTGTAGTGAATTGTGACCTCAGTAGACTTTAAAGGGACAGAACTAGTGGATTGGGGATATTTATACTAAAGCAGACATCTGATATAGAAGAATTTTACCTCACTGAAAATATGGAAATCTGATAGGAAGAGAGCACAGTAACTTGGCCCACCTGCTTAAGATCAACTGGCCAAAATTTGTGAATCTAATTCATCCTTGCAAGATGGAAAAATTCACATGGCAAATTGCTGGATGTTTTTAGACCCTAACTGTGAACTTTCCTAAAGGATTCCCCACTAAAAGGAGGTAATTAAGGTAAAAGTTGGAATGAATTAAAAAGAAAAGTATAAGTAATATATAAAATGTGTTTCACTGAGAAGATAAAAAAACATAAATATGCTCCCCCGCAGGCGCTTATTGGAGGGAAGGAGAAAGAAAATAAGGGGTTTGAAAAGGGATATAAACACAGATGAAGATGAGATGAAAACAATTAGAAGAGGGTCATATAAAACTATTGCAAAAAAATTGAAAATTCTAGGCATCTGACTGGTTCAGTTGGTGGACCATGTGTCTCTTGATCTCGAGGCTGTGAGTTTAAACCTCATATAGGGTGTAGAAATTATTTTTAAAAAGTCGTATCTCAAAAAAATATTGAAAATTTCACAGGAGTAAAAGTTATTATACTATTAGCTCAAAATCTGTCCACACACGTGAAGGTTTTCACCCTATACTTTTCCATGGCATCTAGTGGAATATATACAGCAAAAGATTGTACTGGGTTAACCTCACCATAAAAATTTTGCTGTCTCTCTTGTTTAGATTTTACACTCATGACTTTTTCTGTTTTACAGAAAAGGATTTCTGCTTGGAAATTGAATGGCTACTGGGAAAATGAACCGTAGTGTTTATTTGGAAATTAACTTTGATGAACCAATTTTAAATGTGGGAAGAGTCACTCTTGGGACAAAGAATAGAAAGAAAATGAAAGATTGCCAACTACGAAAAAAGCAGAAGGAAAACATATTACAAGCTGTGATTACTTTGCTGAATTCTGGAGGGGGAATGATCAAGGCTGAAATTGAGAATGAAAGCTATAGTTATCAAAGAGATGGAATAGGAGAAGATTTGGAAAAATCCTTTGGAAATATTCTTCCATCTGTTTCTAAATACTTAACCTTTATGCAGCAAGGTCAATATTTTCAAATTATTGTCAAGTCATGGAGCTCCAATATCTCTGGCTTACAGATTGTCACCTTGAGGACCAATTTGTACAGAAGGGATGTCACATGTACAATTATGATGAGTGTCACTGATACACTGGAGTTTCTCAAAGCCAAGAGCAAAACTGGAGGGACATGGTCTGGACCTAAATTGTCTCCACAGCCGGGTGTACAAAAAGAGAGTGACATAAAGGACTTGGCTGATGACTTTTTTAACAAGACACAGCTCAGGTACAGAGAAAAAGTGCCCTTTACTGAATCCACACATGTTGAAATGAAAGACTTCTCAACAGGAAAGTGGTTACAACGCCTTAAAGAAATTCTCCCTCACTATGTTTCTGCTTTTGCAAATACTGATGGGGGATATTTGTTTATTGGGTTAAATGAACACGAGAAAGAAGTAATTGGCTTTAAAGCAAAGATGGATGATGTTAACGAGTTAGAAACAGAGATTAAAAAATCCATTAGGAAGTTGCCTATCCATCATTTTTGTAGGCAGAAGGAGCAGATAAACTACTCATGCAAATTTCTTGAAGTATATGATGAAGGAAGTCCTTGTGGATATGTCTGTGCACTCAAAATAGAGCCATTCTGCTGTGTGGTGTTTGCTAAAGAGCCAGAATCCTGGCGCGTGAAAGAAAACCAAGTGAGGCAGTTTACCTCGGAGGAATGGATTTCCGCCATGTTGCCTGCTAACCCAGGTGAGGAAGGGAGATTAGGAATGAAGGTACATTTGGCTAGGATGGCAGACAGGTTTTTATTTGGGATGTGGGGTGAGATCATAGCCTTCACGTTTCAGTACCTTATTTACTAATGTCTGGTGAGTACAATCAATCGTTCACTTTCTTCTTTGCTTCTACCTATTTAGAAGATCGCTATTGCGTACAGAATATGGAATGTTCTTCTCTTAGTAGCACAGTCTTGTACAAAGATCCAATTAACCCTATTTTCCCTCCCTACCACCTCTTTACTCACTCTCAATGAAAAAGCCTGTTGAATCCCTTTTTTTCTGAGCTCACTTTCAATAACTGGCCATTTCTTTCTGTGAGGAACACTTGCCTCTTTTATTTACCTGTTCCTTCATTTTTTGGACACTTCTCTATTTATTTTCCTTAAAACCTCTTCCCTCTTTCTCCCCTTCCGTCTTTCCATTTGTGAGTCAAAATGTAACCCTAAAGTGGAGTGATTTTTTAAAAAAAATTAATAATGCCGGTAGTTTACATGATTCTAGAAAAGGGATGTCCCAAATGAAGTGAGATCACACTAGCAACCTTAAAATCCCTGAAAATGCAAGGTTCTCCCTTGGAATCTTCAAAAAACTCAGCTGTCCTTCACTAGCCATCTAATTTTTAAATTTCTCTTGCCTTTAAAATGAACCCCATTTCATGGTCATGTAGTCAATGACTTAATTGATTTTTCCTATTTATTTTCATTCTGGTACAGTGTGTTCCAGCAGCATCAAGGATGAAATGGGTTAGACTTGCACTCTTTTTGTGACCTAGGAATCTAATCACAACATCTTACATTATTTCTGTTGGGAAAATGGGGTTTATTCTAAGCAGACTTTTGATAATACTATGCATTAGTTAGTTGAGGGGAGGGTCTCTTTTGCGGTCAATTAAGAACGTGATTTTCATCTTTTCAGATTTTTCCTGGTTAAAAGACAGATTTTTTTCTCATGTATCTCCGGTATTCTGGCTGTTGAGAATTGGGTCAGTGAGCAATAGAGATATGTCATTTCAGGTCGTTTAATTTTAGCTTCCTTGCAATTGTGGGTGAGTTTGTTCAAGCCTCCTTCATATCAGTGCCACCTTGAAATTTGTCATCAAAGCATGCAAGGTATTGATGGGAATACTTTGATATTTTTAGTCATTGAATATGTTAAAGTCTAATGTTTTAGATTTTGAATAGACAATCCTTGATGTAATAGAAGCTGGTTTAACTGAAAGTAAGAGAACCATTTTAGTTTAAACAAGAAAGGAAGTGGTTCAGGTCACTGGGAAGTCTAGACTGAGACCCAGACTCCTGCAGGACTATGTTCAGTGACTGGAGAAACGCCGTCTGCACTCAGCATCCCTGATTTGTCTGTTTTTGTTGTTTTTGTTTGGAGGCAACATGTTATTTTCTGCTATTTGGACTGTGTTACCTTGAATATTCATTTTCAGTCTTCTGGTGTGTATTTGTAAAAGAATCTCTTGGATGCACAACTAAGAATGCTGAGTCAGGATGAATGTGAGTGGGCAAGTACTATGTAATCTCAGAATGTTTTTAGAGTAGATGGCTCACTTCAGTCCCTCTAGAAATGCCTCTATCTTCTCCAATTGTCAAACTTCATCTTTGTCCTCTTCTTTCTCATCCTCCTCCTTCTCACTCAAATAGGCACAGTGGGGTATCTCTCCATGCTATGCATTTCCCTGGTTGTTATCTTGGCAAAGCCTCTCTCCTAACACTTATTGGCCATACGTTGTATTTTGTCTTCTAAAAATACTCATTGTGTCTCGTGCCCACTTTTCTATAGGGCTTTTGTCTTTTTCTTATTGATTTGTCATAGTAACTTCCAGACTGTAGAATCCAATTCCTCTTTTGCTCACAGGTATTACAGATGACAGATGTCTTCTCCAAGTCTGTGGCTTGCATATTCTCTTTTCTGAACATATAGTATGATAATCATTCGCTGTAAATTTTAAGATTGTCAAACTTATTTTAGTTTTGTGGTCAAGTGCTCTTTGTACCTTGTGTAAGATATTCTTGCCTACTCTAAGGTTACAAAGAGATTTCCCTTCATTTTCTTCTAAAAACTTTAAAGTTTTGCATGTTGTATTGAACACTGAAATCCTCAATCCATCTCAATAGACATTGATATAAGGCTGCTATTAAATTTTCCTCCATGTGGTTAATCACCTTCCCAGCTTCAAGTACCGAATAGCTCCACGTTCACCCATTGATCTGCCATGCCACCGCCACCATATTTTTAAGTATATTTATATACAACTGCATTTCTAGAAACTCTTTATATGTCCTTGGTCAGTTACGTGGTCCTTGCCTGTGCTATGCTTTGTTAGTATTATAACGTTATACTAAGTGTCAGTGTCTGGCAGGGTAAACCCTTCTTATGTTCCTTCTTTCTCTTTGAGAGTGTTTGGTAATTTTAGTCATTTACTCTCTTAATGAAATTTTAGGATCTACTTCACTGCCACCAAAACAACCCTTACAGGATTTTGATTGTGGTTACATAGATCTATACATAAATTTAGGAAGAAATGTCATATTTATATCAGTCTCTCCATAAGAAGTCTCTCCATTCATTTGTATCTTCTTTCATGTCTTTAAGGTCTTATAAATTTTGAACACCTAGGAAATTGGTCTGAGGATTAACACAACAATCTGCATACCTTGAGCCACAAAATTTCAAAGAGAGAGCATATTCTTTTCTATTATTTAAAAAGTTAAATGTTTTATTCTATTTTATATATTTAATTTAATTTAATTTTATTTAGCTATTTAAGTTTTTTAATTAAAAAATTCTTTTTAACTTTCTTTTTCATTTCTTTTGCTTTTTTCCCCTTTATTCTAGCAAGCTTCTTTCAATAAGCAGACCAAAAAACTCCTAGGATCTAGCTTTCTTTCTTTGATGTTGTTTTTCTTTTATCTTTTTAATTTTAATTTAATTTTTTTCTTCCTCCAAAAAGACCAGAGGGAAGATTTCACGCCAGTAGGGATCAGGAAGAAATGACCCTCCCAGGAGGCACCCCTTGCACAGGAGCATTTATACAAGCTGCTAGTCATCAGTAATGTGACATAGACAAGACCAGTATCATCAAGCATTATGTGCACTGGAATTCCTCACACTACCAAGCTACCATTGACATGGACTTTCCATTCAAGGTGCTCCACTGGAACTTACAGAACTTGGTATACCTGGCACATTTTAGGTCAAGAAAGATTTGGAAAAATGACAAGGATCTATTACCTGGAATCTATCAATTGGCTATTGTCTTCAATATCAGCAGGCAACCATATTTGAAACAGAAAAATTAGGGAAAAAAATCCAATTTAGATTCACAGTTAACTAAGGGTAAGCCAGTTTTAGTGGTTCTACAGGTCAAAACAATGTGATCATGGAAAGGATGTGCTTGTGAACAATGGACCAGTTAATGGTACAGGATATTATAGGATGATTTGAAACATTTGCAAGGAAACTATAAATACTGATGAAGCCACCAGATGACTGCAGATACACTATATCAAAATATATCTGGGATTTTAATATATTTTTTCTTTTTAAAATTTAATTTAATTAATTAATTTATTTTTAAATAGTTTATTTTCAAATTGGCTTCCATATAACACCCAGTGTTTCTCCCCACAAGTGCCCCCCACCATGACCATCAACTCCTTCCCTCCCTCCCCCTCCCCCTTCAGTCCATGGTTTGTTTTTATTATTCAATAGTCTCTCATGATTTGTGTCCCTCACTCTCCCCGGCTCTCTTTCCCCCTTCCTCTACCTATGGTCCTCTGTTAGGTTTCTCCTGTTAGACCTATGAGTGCAAACATATGGTATCTGTCCTTCTCTGCCTGACTTATTTCGCTTAGCATGACACCCTCGAGGTCCATCCACTTAGCTACAAATGGCCATATTTCATTCTTTCTCATTGCTATATAGTACTCCTTTATATATATATTCCACATCTTCTTGGTCCATTCATCAGGTTTCTTAATTTAATTTATGGAGGTGACAGGGGGAAATGTTTCTAGAAGACAGATGAGTAGGGCTTCTAATCTAATGGGAATATTAATGTATTGTTTTTATTGGCAGTCTCTCAAATGTGTTTACTTTATAAAAAATGTATTGGACCATACACTTGTGATTTGTGTACTTTTAACATGTTTTTCAAACTTAATAAAAAGTTGACATGGGGAGGTGGAACCAAGATGGCGAAGAGGAAGGGAGCTCTGTAAACTTCGTCTGCCCCATCTATCGAACTGAGAAGGACATAACTCTCATCTGCAAGAGCGGAAGGAGAAAATACAGACTCCAGAAAGAAGACAACCTCAAAGATGCGTGCGTGAGTGAGTTCGAACTGGGGAGAATGGAAAACAGGCCAGCCTGAGAAGGGGAGGGGAGGTGGGAGTGCCAGCCAACACAGGGAAAGCGAGCAGAGCCCCTGAGAGACAAAGGAAGAGAAAGTGAAACTGAACACGCTCATCGTACTGTCTCTGGGGAAGAGATAAAGAACGTTTAACTGCTCAGAGAGAGAAACTCTCACTCCATATATAACTGCTGGGTAGCCCAAATCCTGAATCCGGGTGGCATAAGGGAAACAACAGCTTCCACTCCAGCACCATCCTGGCAAGGAGTCAGCGGCCGCGGTGCCCGGGGCGCTCACATCGACCTCGACTCCTGGAGAGGGAGCACATATCTCATTTCCACGGTGCATCTTGCCTCCAGCATTGGCCGCGTGAATCCAGAATCTCGGGTGCAACAGGGAAAACATAGCCCCCACCCCTACGCGATCCCGGCAGGGAGTTGGAGGCAGTGGAGGTCGGGGCATGTGCTCTGGTTGCAGGAGCGCAGCTCATTTCCTGCAGCACCCGGTGCCTCGGGCAGCAGCAGCGTGAATCCCAGCCAGCGCTAAGAGAAACTGCTCCCTCCCCCTACTGCGATCAGATCCTGGCTGGGGGCAGGGAGTTGCAGCGGTGTCTGTGAGGGCATGCACTTCACCTCCTGCTGTGCACCTTGCCTCAGGCAGCGGCAGCACAAATCCCGGCCTGAGCCAAGAGAAACTGATTCCTTCTCCTACACAATCGCTATCCTGGCTGGAGGCTGGGAGTCCGCAGTGGTCTGTGAGAGTGCGCACCTCGCCTCCAGCAGCAGCAGCATAAATCCCTGCAGGTGACTAGGGAAACTACTCCCTCCCCTAAGAAGCCAGATGCAAAAGCAAGTACATCTTATCTGTGGTAGCATAAAAGTGCATGGACTAAGACTTTGAACCCAGGCAGGCCTGGAAAATACAACTTGGTTCAGCTGCAGCGCAAGGAGATCAGACTCATTAGAGTGGCCTGCAGTGCTTAGTTCCAGCGGAGCTTGGGGTGCCGCCCTTTTACTCTCTGCAGCCACCAAGGCCAAGAGTCTGTGAGCAGCCCCGGAGACCTACTACACCAAACCACACCTATCTGCAAGGGGGAGCTGCTGCTTTTTTCCCCTTCTTTTTTCTTTTTTTTGGTACTTATTTTTTATTATTATTACCATTTTTACTTAAAAATTAAAAAATTTTTTTTCCTCCATATTTTCCTTTCTCCTTTCTCCCTCTTTTTTTTTTCTTTCTTGCAATCCAGATATATTCTCCTGTATCTCATCCTTATCTCTCCCCTCAACTGGTCATACACTTTTAGACTATCCATTGTCCTTTGTTGTCTCTGACCCCCTTTATTTTTTCTTCTTCTCTTCTTTTCGTCTCCTTCCTCTCCATTTTCTTACTTTCCTTTCCCCCTTTTAATTTGTTTGATTGTTTGATTTTTCTGCGCATTTGTGTGCTTCTGTTTCCTCTGTGTTTCTCTGTTTTCCTTCTTAGGGCTACCCTAAGAAACAAGCCAAAGTGTGCATGACAGTGAGTCACAAATATCGCTGAGTAGGGAAATAAAATATTCAAAGGCACAACAAAAGACACTGAGCGACACCATTAAAATAATATTTCCTGTAGTGACAGGCCCTGGAAAGTCAATAAGCCTCTTTTAATGGAGCAATATTAACAAGTGCACTGTGCACGAGCTTTTTAAAGCTGACAAGAGACAGAAAACTAGCAAAAATGACAAAACGAAGGAACTCTCCCCTGAAGAACCTCCAGGAAGAAGTCACAGACACAGAACTGCTCAAGGCAGATCTAGAGAACATATCGGATCAAGAATTTTAAAAACTTGTCATAAAATTAATTGCTGGGGTTGAAAAAAGCATCAAAGAAGCAACCGAAACAATGACTAGGAACTTTGAAAATAGGTGTGATGAGTTAAAAAAGGCTATAAACGAGGTGAATAAAAATGGAGGCAGCCACTTTAAGGATTGAAGAGGCAGAGAAAAGAATAGGTGAATTAGAAGATATAGTTATAGCAAAAGGGGAAGCTGAGGGGCACCTGGGTGGCTCAGTCAGTTAAGCCTCTGACTTCAGCTCAGGTCAGATCTCACGTTCGTGGTTTAAGCCCCTTATCGGGCTCTGTGCTGACAGCTAGCTCGTGGCCTGGAGCCTGCTTCTGGTTCTATGTCTCCTTCTCTCTGCCCCTACCCCTCTCATGCTCTGTCTCTCTCTGTATCAAAAATAAATAAAATATTCAAAAAATTTAAAAAAAAGAGGAAGCTGAAAAAAAGAGAGAGAAATTGATCCAGGAGCAGGAAAGGAGAATTCAAGACCTGAGTGATACAATCAAATGGAATACCATCTGTATCATGGAATTCCTGAAGAGAAGACAGAGAGAAAGGTCCTGAAGGGATACCAGACCAAATTATAACAGAATTTCCCAAATCTGGGAAAAGAAATAGACATTCAAATTCAAGAGGCACAAAGAACCTCCTTAAGATGTAATTTGAATCAACCTTTGGCACGACATATGGTGAAACTGACAAAATATAAAGATAAAGAGAGAATTCTGAAAGCAGCTAGGGATAAAAGGGCCCTCACGTACAAAGAGAAACCTATCAGAGTGGTTACAGACCTATCTAATGAAACTTGGCAGGCCAGGAAGGAATGGCAGGAAATCTTCAATGTGATGAACAGAAAAAACATGCAGCCAAGAATCCTTTCCAGCAAGCTTGTCATGCAAAATAGAAGGAAAGATAAAGGTGTTCCCAAATAAACAAAAATTGAGAGAATTCATGACCACCAAACCAGCCCTAAAAGGAATCCTAAGAGGGACTCTATAAAGGAAATGTTGCAAAGAATACAAGGTACCAGAGACACCACTATAAACATGAATTCTAGGGAGAACACAATGACTCTAAACCCACATTTTTCAATAATAACACTGAATGTAAATGGACTGAATGCTCAAGCCAAACGACACAGGCTAGCAGAATGGATAAAAAAAACAAAACCCATCTATTTGCTGTCTACAAGAGACTCATTTTCGACCTGAAGACACCTTCAGGTTGAAAGTAAAGGGATGGAGAAATGTCTATCATGCTACTGGAAGCTAAAAGAAAGCTGGAGTAGCCATACTTATATCAGACAAACCGGACTTTAAAGTAAAGGCAGTAACAAGAGATGAAGAAGGACATTATATAATAATTACAGGGTCTCTCCATCAGGAAGAGCTAAGAATTATAAATATCTATGCGCCAAATTCGGGAGTGCCTAAATACATAAAACAATTAATCACAGACAGAAACAATCTTATTGATAAGAATGTGCTAATTGCAGGGAACTTTAGTACTCCACTGACATCAATGGATAGATCAACCAGACAAAAAATCACTAACGAAGCAATGGACCTGAACGACACATTGGAACAGATGGAATTGATAGATATATTTAGAACTCTGCATCCTGAAGTTAGGAAATTCACCTTCTTCTCGAGTGCACATGGCACATTCTCCAAGATAGATTACATACTGGGGCATAAAGCAGCCCTCCGTAAGTATAAATGAATAGAGATCATACAATACGTACACACTTTCAAATAACAATGCTATGAAACTTGAAATTAACCACAGGAAAAATCTGGAAAACCTCCAAAAATGTGGAGGTTAAAAACACCCTACTAAAGAATGATTGGGCTAATCAGGCAATTAGAGAAGAAATTAAAAAATATATGGAATCCAACGAAAATGAAAATACAACAATCCAAAATCTCTGGGATGCAGCAAAGGCAGTCCTAAGAGTAAAGTATATTGCAATCCAGGCCTATTTCAACAAACTAGAAAAAGAGCAAATTCAAAATCTAACGGAGCACCTACTGGAACTAGAAGGGAAACAGCAAGAGCACC
>PJEM01012380.1:26453-47529 GCA_004023845.1 Helogale parvula | reverse complement strand
TGGCTCAGAATCAGTTGCCACCCAGTCGGTTTCCAAACCAGGGTCTGGATGGCATGATTGAATATGATGATTTCAAATTCGACCCTTCCATTGTGGAGCCCAAGGAGCCCACCCCAGACACAGGTTAGTAAGTTCCTAACCTCCCCAGTCCTGGAGAGAGGGGAAGAGAGGACCATGTGCCCTCTGCCTTGGGAATGGGCTCAGAAATCCTGGCTCAGCAAAGCCCCTCTGTCCCCAGCTGATGGCCCCTACCTGGTGATAGTGGAACAGCCTAAGCAGGTGAGTGAATGGAAGGGATGGTGTGAGATGACTTCCGCCTTGGGGACAAATAGGGTAATTGTATGTAGTTGGGTGGCCATGGGGAGGGTCACTGACCAGAGGCCGCCTCAGGTTGGGATAGTTGGCTGCTGCTAATCACAGTGGTTGTGTTGTGGTTCGGGAGAGACACTGCCAATTATTATGGTCACTGCTGTCTGGGAGTGTGGCTGGCTAGGGGGGTAGGGGTCTCTCCTGGTCACAATGTCAATCTGCCCTGGGACCTTCAGCGTGGCTTCCGATTTCGATATGGCTGTGAAGGCCCCTCCCATGGAGGATTGCCAGGTGCCTCCAGTGAGAAGGGCCGGAAGACTTACCCCACGGTCAAGGTGAGTCAGGATGGTGCCGGAGGGTGGGCTAATGGATAGTGTGCTCAGGGGCGTTACTGACAGCCATCCCCTCTCCCAGATCTGTAACTACGAGGGACCAGCCAAGATCGAGGTGGACCTGGTAACACACAGTGACCCACCTCGTGCTCATGCCCACAGCCTGGTGGGCAAGCAATGCTCGGAGCTGGGGGTCTGCGCCGTGTCTGTGGGGCCCAAGGACATGACTGCCCAGTAGGTGCCCCTCCGTCTTAGGCCCACCTGTCCTAGGCCCCAGCCCACTTCTATGAGCTTAGCATCTGACCAAGGGGAGAGACTTAGGTTGGCCCCAGAACCCAAGGCCCCAAGTAAAAACCAGGAAAGCTTCCTGGAGGAAGTAGGGCTGAGCTGAGCCCTGGCAATGGGGAGGATGCTTCAAGAGGAAAGAACTCCCTGCAAATCCTCTGACTCCCCCTCCCCCACTCAGATTTAACAACCTGGGCGTCCTGCATGTGACCAAGAAGAACATGATGGAGATTATGATACAAAAACTTCAAAGGCAGCGACTCCGCTCCAGGCCCCAGGGCCTTACGGGTATGGGGCAGGAGTGCTTGTAGGGAGAGAGGGAGTCATGGAAGGAATGGAGAAGGAGGATGAGTGCCGGGGTCACATGTATGTCCACCACACAGAGGCTGAGCGGCGGGAGCTGGAGCAGGAGGCCAAGGAGCTGAAGAAGGTGATGGACCTGAGCATTGTGCGGCTGCGCTTTACGGCTTTCCTTCGAGCCAGTGATGGCTCCTTCTCCCTGCCCCTGAAGCCAGTCATTTCCCAGCCCATCCACGACAGTAGTGAGTATCCTGACCATCTGGGGTGCCAGGGCTAGGTGAGGCAGGCCTGAGTTTGAACTTGACCCACCACATATGAGCTGAGTGGTCTTGAGCAAGTCATTTCCTCAGTATGGCTTCCATCTTGGGTAAATGAAGATACTAGTAGTTTCCCTACCTCTTGGGGTTGTTCAGATAATACAAAACACTTGGCTCCATTAGCGGGGCCATGGCTCTCACGTCAGCCCAAGTCATTGATATCCCACCCCACAGAGTCTCCTGGGGCCTCAAACTTGAAGATTTCTCGAATGGACAAGACAGCTGGCTCTGTGCGGGGTGGAGATGAGGTTTATCTGCTTTGTGACAAAGTGCAGAAAGGTGAGGCTGGACCCCAGGCTGGGACCTAGGGATGCTGGGTATCAGGATGGAGAGCCAGGGCAGCTCTAGGACAAAAGGCCCTGGAGATTGTACTGGGAGGTGTGGCCAAGCTTCAATTTCCCCTATAGATGACATTGAGGTTCGGTTCTACGAGGATGATGAGAATGGATGGCAGGCCTTTGGGGACTTCTCTCCCACGGATGTTCATAAACAGGTACCCTAGGGCCAGGGCCAGGGCTGGGGGCTGACCTAGGCCAAGGCCTCAGTCACACCTTATGTCCTCCCCACCTTGCCAGTATGCCATTGTGTTCCGGACACCACCCTATCACAAGATGAAGATTGAGCGGCCTGTAACCGTGTTCCTGCAACTGAAACGCAAGCGTGGGGGGGATGTCTCGGACTCCAAACAGTTCACCTATTACCCTCTGGTGGAAGGTGGAGCTGGGGCTGAAGATGGCGGCTGGGCTGGAGTATCCCCAGACTAGATCAGGGGACCCATGAGTCAGGAGTGGGGAAGGGCCCCGGAAGAGGTGGTCCTAGGAGCCAGCCTGAGGGCTTCTGGAGGGAGGGCCATGACCATACTAGGGACAGAGTTCGTGAGGCGTGAGGCGAGGTGCAGGAGTTGGGGTTTTAACATCTCATTTCCCTCTGGCCCCAGACAAGGAAGAGGTGCAACGGAAGCGGAGAAAAGCCTTGCCCACCTTCTCCCAGCACTTCGGGGGTGGCTCCCACATGGGTGGAGGCTCTGGGGGCTCAGCCGGAGGTTATGGAGGAGCTGGAGGAGGAGGTGAGGGGGACGGTGCTGGTGGTGAGAAGGGGGATGGAAGGGGAGAGAAGTTGTGGGGTAAGATATCGGAGAGAGTCCTGGATGGTGCCTTATACCCACAGCCCGGCCTATATCCGCAGGTGGTGGCCTCGGCTTTTTCCCCTCCTCCTTGGCCTACAGCCCCTATCCGTCCGGCTCGGCACCGATGGGCTGCTACCCAGGAGGCGGGGGCGGGGCGCAGATGGCTGCCGGGGCGCCTGGCGTGGATGCTGGGGAGGAAGCCGCAGAGCCGAGCGCGTCCCCTCTAACATCCCAGCGCGAACCGCTGACCCCGGAGCTGCTGCATCGAGGTACTGCCTCTGGAATCCGGGCGGTCGGGACGCTTCGGGAGGGGACCAAGCCCGCGCCCACATCCCTGTCGCCCCCAGCCCGGGAGTACAATGCGCGCCTCTTCGGCCTGGCGCAGCGCAGCGCCCGAGCCCTGCTCGACTACGGAGTCACGGCGGACGCGCGCGCGCTGCTGGCGGGACAGCGCCACCTGCTGACAGCTCAGGATGAGAACGGAGACACGTAGGTGGAAAGGAGGGAGGGGGAGGGCGGGAGATGGGGCTCCTTTGGCCTACGGTCGGACTTGGAGAACCATGGAAGGTCGGGGTGCAGGGCGGGGAAGGACCCTTCAAAGAGCCGGAGCTGTGGAGTCGGACAGACCTGGTTCCAAGTCCGGCTTCCTTATGTACTAGTTCTGCCCAAGGTACTTGATCTCTCCATCCTTCAGTTTTGTAGACTGTTAAAGCTAGATGATAGTACTTATACTGCACAAGGTGCTCGGAAGGATTAAGTTCAGGTGCAGCAATGTCCTTGGAAACGTATGGGCTCCAGAAGCCCTAATGACAGAGATTATGAAGGTGGTGGGGTTTTGGAGGCAGAGGGGGCGCTGCGTGGCTGGGCTTCCTAGGCCAGAGTCTCACTCCCCAACCCTCAGGCCACTGCACCTAGCCATCATCCACGGGCAGACCAGTGTCATCGAACAGATAGCCCATGTCATCTACCATGCCCGGCACCTTGGCGTTGTCAACCTCACCAATCACCTGCACCAGGTGAGGGGCTCGGATGGGTGAGGGGGCAGGAGTTGGAAGGCAGGTGGGCCTAGGCCAGGGGTGGACCTGGCTTATTCCGCCTGCGTTTCCAGACGCCACTGCACCTGGCGGTGATCACCGGGCAGACGAGTGTGGTGAGCTTCCTGCTGCAGGTGGGCGCAGACCCGGCACTACTGGATCGGCACGGAGACTCCGCAGTGCACCTGGCGCTCCGGGCTGGTGCCAGTGCCCCTGAACTGCTGCGTGCCCTTCTGCGCAGTGGGGTTCCCGCTGTTCCCCAGCTGTTGCATATGCCAGACTTTGAGGGTGAGTTCATCACCTCATCTGGACCAGGGGCAAAGGTATGGGGCCAAGAGAGGGTATCTGGTGAGTGCCTAAAGTGAACGTGAGGTGTCACGGTCAGATGGTCGGGGGCCACATTGGAATCACAGCTGTAGGCTAAGTATCTATGTCCCTAGGCCTATACCCGGTACACCTGGCAGTCCGTGCCCGAAGCCCCGAGTGCCTGGACCTACTGGTGGACAGTGGGGCTGAAGTGGAGGCTGCAGAGCGGCAGGGTGGCCGAACAGCCCTGCATCTAGCCACAGAGATGGAGGAGCTGGGGTTGGTCACACATCTGGTCACCAAGGTGGGACTGAGAATTGCTGAAGGGGTGGGGCCAAGGGTTGTGGAGGAACCAAGGGCAGTGAAGATGCAGGGGGAGGGGCGGCCAGTCAGTGAGTGTGTCATAAACCACTCCCTTGCACTCCACAGCTCCGTGCCAATGTGAATGCCCGCACCTTTGCGGGAAACACACCCCTACACCTGGCAGCTGGACTGGGATCTCCCACCCTCACCCGCCTCCTTCTAAAGGCTGGTGAGCCTCATCCTTGGGACATATGAACAGGGCTGGGGGGTAGGAAAAGGGGTGCCTACTAGTCCCTCCACTTGGCAGTTCTTAATGTGGGCTCACTGAACGCCCCCCCACAACTACCTCCCTCCTCAGGTGCTGATATCCACGCAGAGAATGAGGAGCCCCTGTGCCCACTGCCTTCGCCCCCCACCTCTGGTAGTGACTCAGATTCTGAGGGACCTGAGAGGGACACCCGAGGCAGCTTCCGGGGCCACACACCTCTTGACCTCACTCGCAGCACCAAGGTGAGACCAGCCTAGAACTAGAAGCCCCAGGGAATGAAGCACCTGGGCTTAGGGCTGGGGCCCAGAGGACTGGCACCTGGGCTTGAGGACTGGGGTGGGAGGTCATCAAACTGAGGCTGTCTCCCCAGGTGAAGACCTTGCTGCTAAATGCTGCTCAGGACACCACGGCACCCCCTCTGACCCCTCCCAGCCCTGCAGGTGAGATCTCTTTACCCACTGCCAGATTTCAGACCCCTGCTCACAGAGGTCTCTTCTTTAGGACCTCTGAAGGTGGGGGGGGGGTCCCTTGCTCTATCCCTGTTGCCCCTCAGTACCCTGTCTGCCTTGTCTGTCAGATTACCTTGAGAGAAAAGTGTCTGCCTGAGCCCATCTCTGGGCATAACAGACATGTCTGTATGTCCCTATCAGGGCCAGAGCTGCCACTTGAGGACACAGTCCTACAGAACCTGGAGCATCTGCTAGATGGGCCAGGAGCCCAGGGCAGCTGGGCAGAGCTGGCAGAACGGCTGGGGCTGCGCAGTCTCGTGGACACGTATCGGAAGACAGCCTCGCCTAGCGGCAGCCTCCTGCGCAGTTACAAGGTCAGTTGGTCCCCATTCCCTGCTCCATGCCTCGCTTCCTTCCTGCAATCTCAGATCCCAGGTGCTCCCTTGGCCCCAGGGCTCCTGCCCCCACACTCAGATCTCATGCCTCGTCCTCCTCCCCAGCTGGCTGGTGGGGACTTGGCAGGCCTGCTGGAAGCCCTGTCTGAAATGGGCCTGGAGGAAGGAGTGAGGCTGCTGAGGGGCCCTGAGGCCCAAGATAAGCTGCCCAGCACAGGTAAATGGGTCCCCCCTGATAGGCAGATCTGGGCCTGGAGGGTGGGAGGTCTAAGACCTTGACTGTTCCCTGTCCCCTTCCCCGTGCCCGCTCGCCTAGCAGAGGTGAAAGAGGACAGTGCATACGGGAGCCAGTCGGTGGAACAGGAGGCAGAGAAGCTGGGCTCACCCCCTGAGCCACCAGGAGGGCTCTGCCATGGGCACCCCCAGCCTCAGGTGCACTGAACTGCTGCCCACCCACCAGTTCCCCTCTCGGGGCCCCTCTGTACAGCACCCCTGCCTATTCCAGTTCTTATTTAACACCCTATGCCCACCCCTCAGTTGGGGCAAATAAAGGATTCTCATGGGAAAGGGAGGGTGCTCGGCTCCCTCCCTAACTTATGGCAACCCCTGATGTGGCTCTTGTCCTGGGAACTAGCTGCCTACCCAAGCCGGGTACTGGAGAGAGGAGGAGGCCCAGCCAGCAAGTCCAGAGCAGTTTTAATGGGATTGGAGGCTGTACAAAGGGCAGGGCCCACTGAAGGAGGGAAAGCAAGGCCATGCTGCCCCCAGATTGCATGGGGGCCTCGGCATGGATATCCTTCCTCTACCTCTGGACAGAGAGAGGGTGAGCCTCAGGGAGGAAGGAGGGATAACCAGCTCAGCCCCAACTCCTGGCCTCTATCTGAGCCAGGCCCCAAGATGGAGGGGGGATTGCTGGTGTCGGGGTGGTCTCAGCAGAAAGCAGAAACGTCAGGCCTCTGCCCCCCCCCCCCAAAAGCATCAAAATTCCAAGGGGCCCTGGCCCCTCCCACCCCAGCCCCCGTACGAAAAAGTGCAAAACATTATCACAAAATGGGGGTCTCAGAGGGGCCCCTAGCCTAGGCTCCCAAGGCCTGAGCCCTAGCCCTGCGCTGCCCCGGACACCGCGTCCGGCGCGGTCGGGCCCTGGGCCGAGGGGCCCTCGTGGGCGGCCCGAGGCCGGCCCAGGCTCAGGCAGGGCCATGTCATGCAGGTGCCCAGTGGGCGCCAACCCCCCGCGCTCCTACCCTCGACTCAGAGCTTCCACCGCCCACTGACTGCCCCTCCACGAGGCTCTGAGCCATGACACTGAGCCCGGGGCTGGCTGGCGGGGTTGGGCTGCAGGGAGGGGCTGGAGTGAGGTGGAGGGAGTCCTTCCTCCGTGCTCCCGGCCTGGGCCAGTGCTGCCTCTACTGCATCCAGCTCTTCACTGCCCGCCTTCAGCTTGACCCGAAGCAGCGCTGCGTATGTGCCATAGCGGGATTTCTGAGGCAGAGGGGCAGGGGCTGTGAGCCTGCTCTTTACCCTTTGCCCATCTCACCCCCATCTGGGCCGAGGAGGATGCCAAAAAAGGCTCAGAAAAAACAGGTTCTTGCCCAACTCTGAGGCCCCCAAGGCCCCCAGGGGCTGTGACACGATCCCCTGGTAAGTGAGTTATCCTCTCTGGGATCTCTTGAGGTGGCATATTATAACATCTAATACTTCTTGAGCCTGACCCAGAGCTGGGAAAACAGCACTTGACAGACCTCCTCTCCCTTCATTACCCTCGTGGGTACAGAACATCATCCCTGACCCACAGAAGAAGAAACAGGCTCAGAGGAGAAAAGCAACCTACCGAAGGTCACCCAGCTGGTCCCACTCTCCAATTAGAGTCCGTGCCCTTAACCACTAGCCTGAGCCTGTATGTGGCAGCAGTGAGACCCCACTGATGAATAAAGGTGCCATAGTGGTGCCAGGGCAGGGAGGTTCACCTCAAACTCCAGGTAGGCCTCCTTCTGCCGCTGCTCCTCAGCCTCTTTGCCCCGGGCCTTCCTGCCCAGGTGTGCAGCCCGGTGCTCTCGCAACTCACTTGCCATGGCCTTCAGCTTGGCCTCGTGGGTCCGCACCTGCTCCTCCTAGAGGCCAGGGGAGTGTGGTCAGGGTCACTCTAGCACATATACTGCCTTCGTGCAAGTTTTTTTAAAAGGTGCCTTTGCCTTTGGATGAGCAAAGCACCATGTCTAGGTTAACACCTTGGCAGGTGGAGTCGAGAACTGGATTTCGGCCTTCACTCACCCCTCATGGCCAGTGTCCTGGTGCATGGACATCTACATAATCATGCAGGGCAGCCCTGAGTGCAGTCAGCCTGGGCCTGCCACACTCCATCCCACTGGCACCAGGTGGACAGAGCTGGGGGTACCTGGGAGAGGCGGGTGGCAGCGCTGGGCAGCAGGGGGCGGCTGAACTTCCTCTGGGAGCTAACAGCAGCTGGGAAGGGGGGTGCGGAGAACATGGCAGCCACCACATTGATGCGAGTGATCCAGGACTGCATCTGCTCCAGGCTCCTAGGGAGACACGACCACTACTTAGGACCTGGGCCCAGGCTTCCTATCCAGGGATGCCTGTCCTGGCTCAGGGTATGCCTGGGAAGGAATGAGGTAATCCAGGGACAAGGGAGGGGTGCAAGGTGGGAGTGGGGCAAAGGGGTCCAGGATGGGCAGGAAGAGGGCACTCACGGGGCCTGAAAGAGGAAGACCCGCCAATCAGCTGTGCGCAGGTAGAAGACATGGGGCCTCTTGCTGTAGTCGCTGGCGCGTGTGGCCAGGGCATGGTGGATGCTGATGGCATTCTTTAGCTCTGCCTCTGAGAGGGCCTTCCCAGGCTGGTACTCCTCCTGCAGGGGTGCCCATCTTGTACTGGCCATGGTCCCAGCCCAGCCTGGCCCTGCCCACCCACACTCCCCTGAGTCAGCTCAGCCCCAACCCCTTGGGCTGGCCCCGCACCTTCTGCAGGTAGAGGATCATGCCCTTGAGGATCCCGTGGAAGCTCTTCCAGCCCCGCTTGCCCCGAGGTGCTGGGGGGAAGGAAGACAGGTCAGGGGGCCTGAGACAGGCCCCCTCCCCTCCATCCCCCAGACCCTCCCCACCCAGCCACGTACTCTTCCTGCAGTCAGGGTCTGCGTGCACCTTTCGCACCAGGGCCCCGTGCTTGTAGACTGCAGCCCCGGGTTCAGGAGTCAGGTCCAGGAAAGGGCTGGAGCCGCTGCCACTGCCCCCGCTGACCCGCTTGATGACCTTGGGGTTGGGGTCGGCCAACTCAGACAGAGAGCGCCTCAGCTCCTCCTCGTCTCTGCAGGTGTGATCACCTCAGAGGGGGCTGGCCTTGCAGCCACAACCCCCGCTTCCGCCCTGGCCTCTGCCCACCCAGGAAAGTGCCCTCTTGTCTGTGGAGGGAGTGGGGGGACTGCCCCTCTCACAGGGTGTGGCTCCCCTCCACCTGCGGCTCCTGGAGCCTTGTTTCCCGCCTCAGACCAGCCCTTCCCAGGGGTAGCTGTGTCCCCCTGCTCAGAGGAGGGCTCCTCCAGGCAGTGTACCTCCTTGTTCAAGTTAGAGCTCCCAAGGGTAGGGCCATGTCTGTCCCTTCCTCCCCATCCTCTGTTTCTGCACATACACACACCTACCCTCACACCCTTCTCCACTGGAGAAGACATGTCTGACTCAGCTGTCTCAACCACACCCAGCAGCATGCTTTGCTCATAGTTTGTTGGCGAAATGGTGGCAGAAGTGGCTTCCTAGTGGTCACCTAGTACCTTCTGGTCCACAGGCTCTGTTAGATACCATCTAAAGAATCTGGTTCTGTCCTGTCACTCCATCGGTCAAAAACCTTCAACGGTTCCCTATTCCCCCTGCATAGAGCCTATGCTCCATCCCTGCCAATACTGCCTCTCTCCTTCCACTCTCCAGCCAGCCAGGCCTGGCTCCGCTCGTCTCCCCACCGCATGCTCATTGCAGCCACCGCATATTTGCCTCCCAAATATCAACTTCCCTCTTCCTGGATGCTTCCCCTCCTTCAAGGCTTGCCCCAAGTTCTGATCTGCCCCCCAGTCCTGAGCTCTGCCTCCTCTGAGGTCTTCTCCTGCAGACTGGGAGCTCCCAACCGAACTGATCTGTGACAACTCTCGGCAGATGCCAGCAAGTATGAGTGACCTACTGACCATTTCGATGAGGCTCTACCCTCAGGCTGGGGAACCCAAGGCTAAAACTGGACCTCCTCCCTTAGACTGGGCTCCTCTATGACTTACTCTGAGTCTGTTCCCACTGCCAAAAGTAGACAATGTGGTCTTTTGTTCTGTGATGCTCTGGACTCCCTAGGACCTGAAAGGGGTTCTCATGCTATTGGTCAGGGCTCTACCTCCAGAGACTTCTGCTTTCCCACTTGGGTTGCCAAGGGACTTCCCCTTTTTGTTTTAGCATCCCCACCCCCCCCAGCTGACAGTGGCCATCCATCCCAACCTAGCCTGTCATAACAACCCAGCTAGAGAAAAGACACAGAACCCCAAGTTCAGGCAGCCATCTCCAAATAAGGAAATGAAGCAGCCTCAGTGCCTCACCCGCCTTCCCTGCCCCACAACCCAACCCAGACTCACAGGGCCCACCTCAGCACTCAGCATCTCCAGGCAGCCCCTTCCCGCACCCCATCTCCCTCACCACACAGCTCCAGGACTCACATGGCCCACTGCAGCTTTTCATTCTTGATGGAGCTGTACAAGGCCTGAAGAAGGGAGGAACAAATCAGGCAGGTATGGGTCACTCCTGAGGGAGGCAAACAATGTACCCCAATGCCAGAACTCAGAGCCCTCCCTCCAAACCCGGGGGAGGAGACAATGGGGGCGGGGGAGCAGGGTGTAAGGACCAAGAACACAGGCTCTGGAACACAGTATTAGGACACAGTACTGTGTCACTTTTGCTGCATGAGTTTGGGCAAGTATCCATGGGGAGAACAAACGTACTAACAGGTATATGACATAGGGTGGGTGATTAGCATAGGGCATCCAGGCATATGGCTGATGCATAATAAATGGCAGCTGCTATTATTATCTTTGCTGTTGTTATTGTTAGGGGTCATCCTGCCCAGATTCTGGGTGGGAGAAGCACAGCCCTGGAAGGAATAGAAAAGAGCATTCCCAAGAAGCTCTCCTTTCCTGGACCATGGGTTTTGGCCTACTTCCATAGGATAAACCTACACAGAACATATAGGGAAACTGAGGCCCAGCAACAGGGATTCACCCTGTCACCTCCCTCTCTGTCTAGTAGAGAACACACTTTCATTGCTCCTAATCCTCCTGGCAAGCTGAGCGCCTCCCCAACCCAGAGGGCCCCATCAAATTGAGTGCCAGGGTGGGCCAGGCCCCTGCCCACTCACATCCTTCGTGTTACTGAGGAGTGAACACTAGTCTAAAAGGCAGAAGTTTCAGCTTCCAAACCCTGCATACCCCAAGCTCCTGTGAGCTCCTGAACCAGTCACTTCCCCTCTGTACAGTTGGCATGGAGGACCTGTGGGGGCCTTGGGATGGTCTGAGTAGAAAATGGTCTCCGGGAATCGTATAGGGAACCCCTCTTCTTGGGAGTGGCCTGCAGCATGAGTCCACAGCAGCACCTCCTACTGTGGGGGCGATTCCACCAGCCTGTCTGTGAGTGGGTGTGTCCCCAACATGTGCGTGTGGGGCTAAGCGTGTGGCGTGTGATGCTGCTTGCGTGAGCTGGGTGCAGTGGTGACGTCGGTGCCTTTTCCGTGATGGGACACAGCCCCCACCCCGCCACCAATATACCAGTTTCTGGCTATCTTACTGACCACTGTCACACCCAGCCACACGGCTAGCCAGGCATCCCACATGTGCCACATGGGTACATCCCACAACCTCCACCCCCCTACACACCACAACCCAGCCCTATGCACACATAGCCCTCCCAGCACATCCCCAGCCCAAGCCTGCATAACCCCAACCCTAAATCCTCTCTCCAACTCTGACCAGGAGGTGGACGTGTCCACCCATATCCAACCTGTCTTCAGCCTTCCAGTTCATCCCCTGGTCTCTAGAAGCACCACCTCTGGCCCACAACCACGTCTTCCTTCCAAAGTCCTAAACCCCATCGGTGAACCCCATGTCATGCTCCCAAAGACCCTTTGGTGTGAGATGTCCACAGTGATCCGACGGTGTGTGCCCTTCCCCCTCCAGTCCATGCCCACTCCTGGCCACCCATGGGCTCCGTCCCTGCTGGGCTCCGGCCTTGCTCCGACTGATGCCCCCTCTCAGCTCGTGCCACCTTCCGTGCCTCCCTCAAGCCGCCCCCTCACCCACGCCGCCCTCCAGCCTGGCGTGGGCCGAGGCCCCAACGCCCTCACCGCCTTCTTCTTCTTGCGGCTCTGCAGACGGCTAACCACCAGGTCGGTGTAGAGCACGGGCTTGAGACTGCGAGAGCGCTGCGGCCAGCCGTAGCACAGGGTCTCCGCGCCGCGGTGGGTGCGCCCGTAGCGCACGGAGCACAGCGAGCGCGAGCGCAGCCGCCCGGCGCTGCTGTGGATGCTGTTGACACCGATCATGCTGGCCCGGCCGGCGCGCGGCGGCCCCCGGCCATGCCCCCGTCCGCCCTCGGCCTGGACGGCCCGGACGGCCCGCGGACGGCTCCCCCGACAGCCGGCGCGAGCGGCCCGGCCCGGCCCGAGCCCGGCCCGGCTCCCACCGACGCACGGAGCGCGCGGCGGCGGCGGCGCTGTCGGCTCTGCGGCTCGGCGCGAGCGGGAGGGGGCCGCCGACGGGGAGGGAGGGCGAGGGCTGGGGGCGGGGACGGCGCAAAATGGAGGCGTCCCACCGCGCAGGGGCCCCGCGGCGCAGCGCGCAGCCACGGGGGCGGGGCCTCGGGGGCCAGTCCCAGCAAGCACCAGAGGGTGGGCGGCTCTGGGGATGCTGAGGATGGCGCCGGGAGTCCCTAGGCCTGCTGCTGCAAAGGCGGGCTGACATTGTGGGGTTTGCAGCTCCCTCCTGGCTGGTCAGGGTTGGGGAACCAGGGGCGGGAGGGGCTGTACAGGTAAGAACTCGTCCTCTCGCGCCCCCCACCCCCACCCGCCTCGCCAGGAGAGGCCACGCAATAGGGGCGGCGCAGGACGGAGGCAGCCCTGGAATCATACCAGCCTCATCCAACTCGTCCAACCGAAGACAGCTCAGATGCTCGAAGCTATACCCCCACTCATGTGCACACACCTCAACTTACAGATACACACCCCAACTAACCAGATGCACCAATTCACACTCACCCCAACTCACAGACACTACAAATGCAGATGCACACCTCAAAATTTCGTCTTTAAATCAGAAACAACCCCGGGTCATGGATACATGTCATAAATCAGCCAGCCAATTTGTAGATGAACACTCTAATACACAGAAACATCCAATCTACACCCCAACTCAGACACACTCTCTAAATCGTAAGCACAAACATACCCAGATTTACCAACACCCTAAAGCATATATACGTATATACAACTCAAACATATACCCCAACTCTTTGACACCCCAAACTTACAATGGACACCCCCAAATAAATTCCAAAACTCAGAAGCCCAACACACTCCAAGCTCACAGACATGCCCAAGGACACTCCTGTGCAGTCATATGTATGTGATGACCCAGAGCCCCTTCGCCCACCATAGGGGTTCCAAATAGGTCCAGGCATCTCTGGGTAAAAACGACTGGACCAAGGAAATGAGTGAACCCAAGGGACTTGGACGCCCTCTCCTCCCCCCATGCATACTAGCCCCTGTGTAACTAACCCCTCAAGTGCTGGCGCCTGGGCGCAGGGCCTGGCAACAAGGGAGTCAGCTTGGAGGTAACTGGATTCAAGACCTTGGAAAAGCCTTTGTCCCTCTTGGGCCCCTCTACCTTCGGGTCCCTGCAGTGCAACAGTACCAGAAGTGCCTTTGTGGTCATACACCCTGGGGCAGGGGGTGGAGGAGGAGGAGGGAAGCAGTGTGCCTGCCCATGCTGGGACACCTCCGGTCCTCAGTGAACACTGGAGGAGGGGCACCGAAGTAAGCAAATGCACGGTCCAAGGCCGACGGATCACAGGATTTCGAGAGCTGTCCCCCTCCCCCGCTGAGAGGCCTAGACTGCACGCGAGTGCGCATGTTCCGGGGTAGCCAGCCAGTTAGGGTTGGGGGAGGGGGCGGTCCCCAAGCTGAGTCACGGGAGCCTAGGCTCCAGCAGCAGGAGTTTCCAACCTCCAGCTGCCCGACTGCTCCCCAATCCCTACCCCCCAGCAACCTGTACCCTACCCCGCCCCCTTCGTCCCCCCCCCCCGCCCCCACCTTGAGCAGCTCCCTGGGGAAGTCTCCTCCTTCATTGAGGCCCTCCAGATTTCCGATGAAATCTCCGCAGGTCATGCGCTTCCCAATGTTCTAAAGGAGGGCACAGAGGCCTGTGAGGGGGACCTTGGGCTCCCAGGCCTTTAAGTCTCAAGGCAGTCTGTTTTTGTGGGCTCCCTCCCGCCAGCCTGTCACTCACGTGGCCGTGGAGATCAGTGTTGAGTAGCATGAGGGCGCAGGTCAGCGTGTGCGCACCGTCTATGGGAAAGTTGACATTCCGCCTCAGCCACCTCCCAGGGACTCTTCCCACAGCTGTCTTCCCCAGTCTTGCAGTTCAGCCCCAGCCCCTTCTGGCCCACAATCACACTTTTGTAAGTCCTGAATCCAATAGCGAACCCCACCTCCTCCAGCCAAAGACCTCACTCTTCCAGCAGATCCCTAAAAGGGACATCTTCGCCAACACTTAACCGCTTCTGTGAGTATGCACTACACAAAAGCCAGCGGGCCCCTCACAGTTTCGCAGACCAGAGCAGCCAAGCAAGCACTGTCTTGCACACATATGTGAACAATGGCATGCAAACATATCTAACACCTGGCTTTTCACAACACACACTAGAACCTAGCAATGCTTGCCCACATGCCCAGTTCCACATCCACATAGCCATGTCAGCACTGCACACGTGCATGCTCACGTGCCTGCAAGCCTGTGCGTGCATTCACTCCTGCATACACACTCATGCTCTTATGTGCACACACTGTGCTCGTCTGCCTCAGTGACCAGCTGGAAAAGCCCTGCCCCCTGGCTTCCTCACCCTCTGAGGACAGGGCTCCTGGATTGCACTGGAAGTATCTCTGGGAGAAGTGGGCCAGCACACGCTCCCGTTCCTGGGTCTCACCCATTAAGGCCAGCTCCTTCAGAAACACCCTGGGGAGGGGGAAAGAGGGAGCATGTCACCTCTACCCAAGGTCCCCTAACCAGGCAGCCCCACCTTTTAGCCATGCCCTGCCAGCCTGGGAAGGATGACATTGGGGCAGCCTGGGGCAGGAGGCATAGGTGCTCAGAGAAGGCACAACTGAGGTGCTGCAAAGCAGGCCTGGAGAGGGGGGCCTGCCTTCAAAGGGCTTAACACCCACCTGAGAGCTTGGTCCAAAGTCATGCCCGTGAAGACAAAGAACTTGAGGTACTCGCCAGCCACAAGTTTGCTGAAGTCATTGCTATAGGCAGGGCAGATAGACAGGTGGAGTCTCAAGGGAAAGGGTCAAGGGGCCAGATGGGGTTACTGAGAGACCTGGGGGCATTAGATAGAGGGGGAGTGGAAGTGCTGCCCACCGGACTCCTCCTCTCTCCCCCCATTATCAATCCCAGCCAGTGGCTTTACTTCTTGCCCAGGTGCCGGGCCACATCAGCCTTCCTGAAGCCATCGAGTCGGTATAGCCTCTTAGCTAGGCGCTGCGCAGCCTCCAGGTCTGCTTTCTGCCCATTGGACAAGGTGTCTGTGCTTCCCAGGGCCAGCCGCTCTGTGCTGTCCAGCTCTGAGTCCGAGTCAGACACCAGCTGGCTCAGCGGTGGTTCACTGCCAGGGTAGAACACCAGCTCAGAGGCGAGGCAGTCTCCCTGGGGCTATCCAGATCCTTCCTCTGCCTCCAAACCCGGAAGACAGAGCGGGGGAGATTGGGACACAGGGAAGGCATTTGTCTTTTCTCCAGAGAAGGACACTGTACAGGTTCCCTCCATCAGCCAATTCCATCCTTACCATCTCTCTGCAGAAGTCCTGCATCAAATTTAACCCACATCCATCTTTCTGAGATGGGAATTTTTACTGCTTCCCCAAAGCGCTTAGGTCTTAGGTTTGCTCTTAGGCATAGTTTCCCCATCATCACACTGGCCCTAGTCAGAACATAGTCCTCTATCTCTGAGAATATGGGCAAGAGTGGGATAGAAAGGCTGCTAGAGAGGAAGAGTGGAGGGTCAAACAATGATTTGAGGGCAGCAGGGACACCTTCCCACTCCTATGTCTTTCTTCTTCTGGCCTTTTAGGGAGAGGAGCCTCCTCCTTAGTCCTTTTCTTCCACCCACAAAGAAGCAGGCTCTGGGGTAGAGGGGATTGGAGGTCAGAGTACACTCCATTCATCCCGTCTCCTCCCCTTCCCTTCCCGCCATCCCAGCTGCTCTACTCGCAAAGCCACCTGTCACCCCAGAGACAGAGGCCGGAAACTCCTGGTTGCTAGGCAACCCTGTCTCCCTGGCCACCCCCTCCTGTTGCCATGGCTTCCATGACTGAGAGGGTAGCTGGCAGCGGGAGAGCAGAAAGGTTAAACTGGTGACAGGACTTCCTGGAGAAGGGTGAGAAGCTCCTTACTAAAGATGGGAGACAACATGGGAGGGAGGCAATGAGAGAGGCTGGTGGTTGCATCTTTGGGAGAAGCCTCCAGGCTGGGTAGCAATAAGGTCACAAGAATTTTAAGCAGGTTAAAGGCTCTGCCTATGGAAGGAAGGGCCTTTCTGGAAAGAAAGGAGGGGGTTCTCTGGGGACCCTTCAATCCTGAATCACTTTAAGTCACTGGATCTAGGACCAAAGGGGTCCCTTGGGGATGGGCTCCCCCTCATAGCCGAAGGAAGTAGTCTTCCAAATGGAAAAACAAACATCGGCATCCCCTAACCACTCTATCAGGGGTCAGGAATATAAACTATATCTTTGCACTCAGGCTCTTTCCCTCAAAGCCGCTGTTCCTGGGGCTCTGTAGGGGGGAGGGGTTTCAAGTCTGAGGAACCAAAGAAATCACTCACCTGCCCAGAGGTGCTGCTCCCAGCCCAAAGCTGTCCTCTGAGTGGCAGGGACTAGGGGGTTCCTTCCCTGGGGCCTGCTTGGTTCCAGCCTCTGCCTCCTCTTCCTCCCTTCTCTGTGTCCAAGGCCCATCAGCAGCAGAGCTGGTACCAGAATCTGGCTCAAGAGGTGCAAGTGGGGCAGGAGCAGGTGGGTCAGGCCGGGGGGCAGGGGGTTGGGGAGGCAGCTCAAAGGTGAAGAAGGGGCTCTGCGTTGGGCCAGGTGAGGCCAGGGCCTCCAGGGAGGCGAGGCTGGTGTAGGAGGTGCCCTTGGCCCGGTGTGACTCCAAGATGGCTTCAAACACACAACTGAATGAATCAGGCCCATCAGCCGAGGGGCTGGTCCCAGGTAGAAAGGGCACAGGCGACTTGAGAGGCCCAGGGTGAGGCATCCGGGTGCCTGGTCTGCAGGGGAAGGGAGAGTCTCTGATCAGCAGCCCAGAGGGCAATTCTTAGGTAGTAGCATTTCACTGAATTTGCATACGACTCTGTGGAGGGAATTATCATCTCCTTCTCATAGGTCCCCAGCCCTCTAAGGAGTCTGGGTAGGGAGTCCCCACCACAGGTTCATCAAGCTATTCAGTGACCCTGAGGCACCCCAGGCTCACCCATCCCCAACACCCAATCCCTCTCCTCTCTTCCTCTCTGCTAATCTCCCTCTCTCCTCCTTCTCCCTGATCCTCTCCCCTCCTGCCATCCTGTTTCTATTTCTGGCAACATCTTAGGAGAAGATGAGGCTCCAAGGCTGCGGTGGGGTGTGAGACGGAGAGGAAAGCCCCCACACTCCCCACTCTCCTGCCAGGAGCCAGGATCTGGATTGATGCTCCTGTGGCCCCGGGCTGGATTCTGGACCCTGGCCTCTCACTCTACCTCCCATTCTTCACTAGAATCCCTTTCCTCCTCTGTCCTGACTGCTCCCTGCCCTATGGGCTCTTGCCAACACTCCCCACATCCCCAGCATTCTGCCAGACCTCGGGTCGCTGTCCAGTCTCCTGCTGCATCGCCCTGTCAGCACCCCTAGTTTGGTCCTGACCCTCCCGGTCCAGCCCGCATCTCTATTCCAGCCCCTATTACCCCAGCTCTGCCTCTGGGCCAGCTCAAAGGGGCAAGCCACTGTCCTCTTCCACTCCCACACTCACCGGGCCCCCTCTGAGGCCTCAAACACCTCGTCATCCACATCCTCTTCCCCACATGCCTCATCTTCATCCTCATCGCCACTGCCCAGGCTGGGACAAGGGCCAAGGCATGGGCTGGGACGCGGAGCAGGTGCACGGGCAGTGCCAGGTGGGCCCTCAGAGCTGGGCTGACTCTCGATGGCCGAGTCAGCCTCTTCCCGCTCGGCCAGCACCTCATCGATGTCAGTCTCGCGGTAGCACCTCAGGGGCACTGTGTCCAGGTCCGTCTCGGAGTACTTGGCTGCTTGCCCCACAGCCACCCCAGAGCCCTGCCCTGAGCCCAGCCCAGGTGGAGATGGGGGGGCTTGCTCTGGGGGCTTAGCACCTGCAGTATGCACAGGCATCCCAGTCAGGAGATTATCCTGGTCAGCTCCCTGTCCTGATTCTGTTCTAGGAAGAAGCTCTTCCCCGCTACCTCATATTGGCAGGAAGTTCCTTCACTGTCTAGCCACCATTCCTCCTGCTATGAACTCAGCTTGTTCCTCATGCCAGCGGAGTTCATTTCAAATCAAGTGCTTATCAAATAATTTTGAGGGGCCTGTAGGAGACCAGCTTCTTTTCTGCTCCACAGAATGACCCTTGATATCCTGTCATCCTCTCTCTCCACCTAACCCCCTCTAGTTGCCCAACCCAGCTGAGATTCTCCAACCCTCCATCATAACACAGATGGAAAGTTTGAGGCCTGGAGAGGCATTAGCCAACTAATGAGCCCAAAAAGGACTGGGGGAGGTTTAAGAGAAGGCCCCCTACCATGCCTCACCTGCTGGGGAGAATGCCCTGCCCTATTCCCCTCGCCTCAGTCCAGGAGCTTACCTGAGCTTGGGGGATCCAGGGAGCCATAGAAGAATTCCCATTTGGCTCGAGCAATTCTCTGGGCATGAGAGGAGACTTCCCGGGGGGAGAACCAGGTGTCCCCCTAAGCCAAGAAGGGAGAGATAGACACAGCCATCCAGAGATAAAGCCACACATACAAAGATACGAGAACATGGGACAGAAACACAGAAAGAAAAATGCACAGGGACAGATATAGAGGTGCAAGACACAGGAACAAACACAGAGGGCAAGAAAGAGACAGATTTAGGACAGATCGAAGAATTCAGAGTGAAGAGCTGACAGACCCAGAACTGCAAGGGGCCACGCCTTACCCCTTTGCCGGGGCTCTGGGGTTCTAGGGAGCCCAAGGGAGGTCACATACCTGGTTCAGGAGTCCAGTGTCAGCAGGTCCTGGGAATAGCTTGGCCAGGTGCTCAGAGGGTCCCCCCAGCCCATTGGGGAGAGAGGAGTAAAGGCCATCTGCTCCAACCTGAGGTTGGGCTGGTGGCCCATGTATAAGGCCCTGGCTACCAGGCAGAGCTGAGCCTCCTCTGGCTGGGAGTGGATCTGATGTGGATGCCTCTAGCCGCAACTTCCGGTTGGAGCCAGGCCCAAGGGCTGGGGTGGGTCTGGGAGGAGAGACCCCACCCAAGTCCCAGCTCCGACTCAAGCCTCCAGGAGCAGGCAGCCCATTTACTGGCCTCACGCTGGCCTTCTCCACAAAGCGGAATATGACCACAGAGCTCCGGGCCCCTGGCGGGGGCTGCCCAGTGGGTGAAGAGGGGGACCAGGTTGGAGGAGCAACACGGGGTGAGGGGGGACCACGCAGGGGTGTACAGGGAGCTGTTACACGTCCCAGTTCCCGGCCTCGGGGACCCGGCCCTGCCACCCGCCATAGCAGGGAGCCTGTGCTGCCATACATGCTGGCCGGGGGGCTTTGTGGCACTGGGCCTTCGGGGAGCCAGCGGCGTGGGCATCGTGGTGGGGAGATGGCACAGTCACCCTCAGAGCAGAAGCGCATGGCACCTTGGGCCATGCTGGGGCCGGGGGTCAGGCTGGGGGGGCAGGGATGGCAAGGCCAGGTGGGGAATGAGGGGGCAGCATGCTCTTCAGACAGGCCTGCAAGAGAGGAAGGGAAGCGGGGGGTGAGCTGCAGGGGAGGTGGATGGGCAGGAGAGCAGAGATAGGGAGGGGAAAGCTGGATAGGCCATCTGAGTGCCAGGGCCTAGCCCACCCTGGAAATACAGTAGCATCATTGATCCCACCCCTGGAAGTGATCAGGCCTCCTATTTGGGCTACTTCCATGGAGGCCTGGGGAAAAAAGAATTATACCCCTAAAAGGCCCCTGACTCCTCTCCTTCTGTCTGGGGGCCCTGAGCATCACCCTGGGAAAAGAAGTTATTTCAGAAGTTGAGTAAGTTCAGAATCCCTGTGGCATTTTGGAGGTACTTCTGATGGGGGGTTGGGGAAGGCTGGTACCCACACTCTGGGCCAGGAATATCAGCCAATTGTAACCATCATACAGCCATGGGTCCCCCAGAGTGTCTCTTATGGAAGCCCCTTAGTCAGTGAAAGAGAACCCAGGCCTCCTAGAAGGAAAGGCAGGAAGATGGGGGGCAGTGTTCTATAGGGACCATGAGGGCTACTAAAGGTGTAGGGTGAAGGGGAGGAGAAAGGCCTGAACTGAGGCCCCTACTCCTGATATATACATGCTGAATGGGAAGGGGACATTCTTTTTCTCCATCCAGGTACACACACTCACATACACACACACACATGCATACACACACACCAGGAGACAAATAATACCAGCACGCAGTTAAACACATTCATAGGCAACACTCTCCAGCGAACACAGACCCAGGCACACACGTTGTTCAAGGACACACCCTCATACACTCTCACAGTCATAACAAATATACGTGTAATGTAAAGGCACATGCTTATTTTACACACACACTGTCATCAAACAAGAACACACAAAGAGATACCCAAATATACACACAGGGCCTCATTCTTCAATGCACACAGACACAGGCGTATCAGACACTCACAGAAACTACTGGCCACAGTTACACACAAATACAGATGTATGCTCACACACATACTTAAGCAGGTACACACACCCTCTCCCCCAACCCCGACCAGTCACCTATCTCTGGGTGGGAAGACTGCACCAGACCCCTCTCACTCCTTCCTCTCAAGGGAATGACAGATCTTGTCCAGCCCTTAAACGGGTAAAGGGGCCTCTGGTGGCAATGCAGGGTAGGGGCAGAGGTCAGGAGCAGCAACCCTGCCAGGCAGGTCTCTGAAGCTCAGGGGGCGCCCAGGACATTCCCAGTGCAGCTCCGACTGGAGCTGCCTCAGTACTCACCGCTGCTCGCCTGGAGCTGGGGCCGAGGAAAGGCAGGGAAGAGGCTGGGCCCAGCTCAGCTGTGAAGGCAGCGCGGCTCCCGCTTGCTCCCGCTTGCTCCAGGCCCGCCTGCCTCTCAGTCCCTCCCCC
>PJEM01012380.1:0-26353 GCA_004023845.1 Helogale parvula | reverse complement strand
ACACGCGTGTCCCGCTCCAGACCCCACGCGTGTCCCTAGGAGGTTGCCACATGACCTGTTACATGCCACACGCGCTCCCGCCCCCACGAGCACGCGGCCGTGCCAAGCACACCGTATGGGTGTAGACCGGACCCGCCCCCTAAATCCAGGAGACCATCAATTTATGGAAAAGAGATCTAGGAAACACTGCCTCAAACCCTAAGGGGTTCTGCGTCTCGGACCCAGGAGACCCAACCCTTGACCACTCGCTCAGGATGCAGCAAAAGGGATATTAGTCAGACTTCAGAAAGAACTTCCTTGCTGCCTGAGTTAGGTGTCCTGCCCATATGGGGGTAAAAGGTTAGACGGGATGACTCCTGGAGTGGAGGAAGTGAGGAACCGGCAACCCTTGTGCCCTTGGCCAAGGTAGAAAGGGGCCCAGCTATTTTAAGAAAGCTCCACCAGAGTTCCTATGGCAACTGCTCTCCTTGGGAATGCCATGGCAGACAGGTGGTGACCTCGGAAGGAAGAAGGGGTCTGTTCGGGCGGTCAAGGGGCGCGAGGACGTGCGAGGCGGGGGCGCACGGGGCTCACCGCGGGGAGGGGCGGCGCGGGATCCGCGTGGTGCTGAAGGGGACAGCGCCAGATTTGTCGCACTGCGCAGGCGCAGAGGCGCGAACAAAGCTGGGAGGAGGAGGAGGCGCGCGGCCCGAGGTGGTGCGCGCCTACAAGGCTCTATCTTAGCACAGGTCGGTCCTCCCATCTACCCCCTCCCCAAGCAGGCCGAGGAAGAGGAAACAAGTCCCTCACCCAAGCTAACTCTTTTTGGTCCTTCCCCGCTGCTGGCTTCTCCCTTCTTGCTGCGTCGGGGTGGGGGGTGGGGTGGAAGGGGGGAGTGTGTAAGGGATTCTGGGAAAACTAGAATGCCTGAATTCTCTATCGGACTCGCTTGACCCTGGACAAGGCGCGTCCTCTCCAGGGCCTCGGTTCCATCTTAAAATGGAGTAACAGCACAGACCTGCTCACCTTGCAGAAGTGCCCGACCCTGATGAAATAATGGGTGGGAGGCAGTTTTCGTTATGCAGAAGCAGGTGAAGCGGTTGCACGGAGAGCACAACCCTTCTGGGGGGCAGCTCTCGGCGACAGAAGTAGCCCTCAGTGTCCTTCATACCCTCCCTACCAATGGATGATGGGGAAAGCACTACTCCGGAGGTTTCCCGGAGCAGACCCTGGAACCAGGAATTGTGGACGCTGCGAGAGGGCGGCCCAGAGTCTGAGCCTAGAGTTTTGGGGTATCACTGCCCCAAGGCGAGCCCAATCCCAAACCCCATAACTTAATGCTCAGGTCAGCCCAGAAGCGGTACTCTTGGTGAGCCGATCTGTGCCCTCATTGTTCTCAGGACTCAGCTGGGAATAGTTCTTTTTAGCGCCCCCTACGTCTCTCCCCTCAAGATGCAAATCTTTTCCAAATCGTCTGGGAGTGGAAGGGGCTGGACAGCTCTGTACTTCACAACTAACCAGGAATGAGATGTTTGGGCAATTTTGTTTCATGAAGGAAGAAAAAGTCTAGCTTCGCCCGTTCAATTCATTCAAAAAATTACTGGGCACCTGCTACGCACGAGACTGTAAAAGCCTGGATAGTTTTCCCCATTTTTCAAAGTCGCTAAGCGCGACCTGAGGGCAGAGAGAGTAGGCCCAGAACCTCAGTCTTGGCTCCGCCCCTTCTGCGTTTGGCTTTGCATGCTCCTCCCATCACCACTTCATTCAGCGGCGGCCACTGGCCCAAGACGAAAAAAGAGCCAGTCTCTGCAGCACCATCTCGTTCTCCAGCTTCAGGTCTGAAGCCCTGTAGCCGAGAAGGCGAGGTCTGATGTTTCCCCGTTGGTCAGCTCCGCCCTCAGTTTCGAGATCCATCCCGAACGCTTTCAGATAGGATCCTCTGTGAGACCGCACTCGATTGAATCGGTCTGTCTCTACAGCCCAAGGAGGCGGGTTCGCTGAGGCCGCTCCAAGGCCAAAGCGAGAAGACATTACTGCGCACGCGCAATAGGCAGCCGATGGAGCCACCGATGGAGCCGTCCGGAGGGGAGCAAGAGCCCGGAGCCGTCAGGTACCGAGCACCGGAGGGGCCGAGAGAGGGAAGAAGGACCTGGGGGAAAGGAGCTGAACTGGGCCGGGTTTGGGGGTCGCTCTTAGGAGCCAGGGTGCAGAAGCATAACAGAGACGGACTCGTAGGTAACAGCGGCCCGGGGACGACACCGCCAACGCCCCTTTACCCGCAGGCTCCTGGACCTGCCTTGGGAAGACGTGCTGCTCCCACACGTCCTGAGCCGGGTGCCGCTGCGCCAGCTGCTCCGGCTGCAGCGCGTCAGCCGGGCCTTCCGGGCGCTAGTGCAGCTGCACCTGGCTGGCCTGCGCCGCTTCGACGCCGCTCAGGTGAGCCGGGGAACAGAGCCCCGCCCCCTTCTGGGTACCGCCCCCTCCCCGCCTCCAGCCCAGCCCCCAGTCCAAAGGTCTACCCTTCCGGACCCGCTGGGCATCCAGGAATGCCCGGGAAGTGATCCACCTTTCGGGAGGTACTCTTAAAGGACGAGTAGCGGGTATCAACTCAGAGGGCACGTGGGGTCTCTCCTGGGAGGTCAGGGGGCAAACTCCGAAGGCGGGTTGCTGCCAGGAAATAACTCTTCAGGGGCGGAAAGGCCCCGCCCGCCCCGCCCCCGAGACCAGCTGAAAGTCGAGGTGCCTCCCTGCCCGCAGGTGGGTCCGCAGATCCCGCGGGCCGCACTAGCCTGGCTGCTGCGGGACGCTGAGGGGCTGCAGGAGCTGGCACTGGCATCGTGTCACGAATGGCTGTCGGATGAGGATCTGGTGCCGGTGCTGACGCGGAATCCGCAGCTGCGGAGCGTGGCGCTAGCCGGCTGCGGGCAACTGAGCCGCCGCGCGCTGGGGGCGCTGGCGGAGGGCTGCCCCCGCCTGCAGCGCCTTTCCCTTGCGCACTGTGACTGGGTAGACGGTCTAGCGCTGCGCGGCCTCGCCGACCGCTGTCCGGCCCTTGAGGAGCTGGACCTCACCGCCTGCCGTCAGCTCAAGGATGAGGCCATCGTCTACCTGGCGCAGAGGCGCGGCGCAGGCCTTCGCAGCCTGTCGCTGGCAGTCAACGCCAATGTGGGGGACGCCGCCGTCCAGGAGTTGGCTCGGAACTGCCCGGAACTTGAGCACCTAGATCTAACCGGCTGCCTCCGCGTCGGAAGCGACGGTGTCAGGTGCCTGGGTCTGGGATCGGTGGGATGGGAAGAGGGCAATCACCCACTCTGGGCCTCTGGGTTAGGGGCGGGCTGCAGCTGTCAAAAGGCAGAACTGTAGTTTCTGGATTTTTCTGCTACCACGACACCCCCATTCAGACCTGGAAAGACCTCTAGGATTGCCTAGGCCAGAGAACCCACAGTTTAAAAAACTTTTTGGAACCAGTATGTACGCATGAGCAGATGCCACATACTGTAAGCCCTCTCTGGCTTCTCTTCAACAAGAGGAAAGCCTTGAAATCCTGGGCGGAGCTGAGGAGCAGGTTGCCCCTTTAAGAGATAGGAGGAAGTCACGGGCTCCCAGGAGACATTGGTGTACGACCCCATTCAGGTCCCCCCCCCCCTCGTTTATGGAGGGGAAAAGTATGCTCTACGTTTGAGGGAGGCAGGGGCTTTGCTGGCTCCCCCACCGTGGGCGTGGCAGCCTCTGGCCCCTAGCCTCACCCGGCTCCTCCCCCAGGACTTTGGCCGAGTACTGCCCGGCGTTGCGCTCGCTGCGGGTGCGGCACTGCCACCATGTGGCCGAGCCCAGCCTGAGCCGCTTGCGGAAGCGCGGCGTGGACATCGACGTGGAGCCGCCGCTGCATCAGGCCCTGGTGCTCCTGCAGGACATGGCTGGCTTTGCACCCTTTGTCAACCTGCAGGTCTGACCTGCCTGCCGATGGGTCACAGCTGGACTGTGTGGCGGGGGCCTGACTATGAACTGTAGGGAAAACTGGACTGTGGAGGCCTATGGTTAGAGGCGGATGCCCTGCCCCACCCTGGAGCTTCAAATAAAGAGCTTTTTACCCCCTCTTGCCTGGCGCTGCTAGCGTGTTGGAGACAAGGGATCTGAAGTTGGGAGAGAAGGTCAGACAGACACAGTACCCCAGCACCCCAGCTCTGAGGCAGAAATGACGAGAATGCACTCATATCTTCCTGGGGCCACCTTTACTGTGCCCGTGGGCAGCTCCAAGAGAAGGTCAACACTGTGGGGCAACGAAGTAGAGAGCAGGGTAGAGAAGGGGGACAGTAGTTCGGGCGGGCCCTGTGTGGGGGTGTAGGGCTCCTGCATCCCTCTGGGATCTGAGCCAGAAGGCTCCGGCAGAGTCTGGCGAATGCCTCAGTGGAAGCGGTACTTTCTGGCTGGCTTAAGGTTGATGTATGTGGCCTTCATCTCCTCCGCTTCGGGATTCCGCACATCTTTGAATCGCTCCCCTTTGGTGCTTACTACCTGGTTGTCGATGTATCGGATTAGCTTCTTGGGGGCCTGTGAGGCAATTGGGCAGTGAGGAGCAGAAGCCAGGAGATGGTCCCACCCACTCCATGCCTCTAGCAGCCATAACCGTCTCACCTCCCTGGGAGCCATGGGCCGGTGAATCTTCTGATCCTCTGCGCTATCCACCATCATGTACCTGCCAAAAACTGGCTGGGTGAAGCTCCTGCCACCCTGGGATGACCCTCTAAGGGCCTAGCCCAGCCCAGCCCAGACTCACTTCTGTAGGATGAAGGACTTCAGTTCATCCTTTTGGGGGCCTCTGAGGCGCCTGGGCAGGTCCTGCAGAGAAGGGAAGCTTAGTCTAAACCCTAGGACACCAGCAGAAGCAGGGATAGGCTAGGGGTGGGGGCTTAACGCTAAGGTAGAATGTAGCTGCGGCTACCTGGGTTGAGGGGGGTTGTCTAGCAGAGGATACCTGGTTGGGGCCATCCCAGGCTGGAGGCCCCTCGTCCTTCCCCTCTACCAGCATCTGCACAGCTTCTTCCAAGTCTCCCCGAGCTTTGGCCAGCACCCACTGGGCCTGCTCCACCGAACAGGTAGGGAACACCTCCAAGAGTACGTCCACCCCCGGCAGCAGCTCCTCAGCACTGGCTGCCTGTGGGCATAGATGTTGACCAGAGGCAGTACTTCCTTCTTTCCTGCCCCCTGACTCCCTCACCAGTCCCCTCATCTACCAGTACCTCTTCCTGGGGGTCTCCAGCAGCAGTAGGAGAAGCCCTAGTGTCTTCTTTGAGCTTTTCAGGCCGCTGCAGGGGCTCTGAGGAGATGGGCATCTGACCTTGGACCTCAGAGCTCTGTGGCTGCAGGTTCTCTTAAAGAAGCAGAGAGAGCATCAGGTTTGCCAGGGCTTTGGGGGATGGGGGTTACGAGTTACCCAAGTGCCCAGTCCCCAAGCTCACCTTTGTTCCTGGCACCACTCAACTGCCCTGAGAGCTTCTGCATCATGTCCCCTACTGTGCCCCTGAAAAGACAGGAGGGCGGAAAGAGGACAACTCTGCCCACCTCCACAATCAGCCAACCCTCCACCCCCTCTTCACCTCAGCCAGATCCTACCTTGGAATGTGGGCAAAGCCAGGCACATAGGCCTCCATCATCTCAGTGAAGGCCTCCATATCGAAGTTCTCCTCTGATGGCCCTGAGGGGCCCAGGTCCTCCAGGACCCCAAGCACATAGGAGAAGATGACCTCATCCAAGCCACTGCAGGAAGGGGACAGGACAAGTCCTAGGTAGGACACTGGATACCTCCAGCATCCCCACCTAGCCTGAGACTCGAGCCCTCAGCTTCCCTGGGTCCGTGAGCCAGACTTCATGTCTTGAAGCCAGAAAGTATCCCATCCCCCCACAGAGCTTTGGTTTTCCATCTGTCCAAAAAGGTGATAGGGACAGGTTAAGATATAGGGCCACTCCACCAGCAAATCATATTCAGCCCTCCCCCACCTCAGGAATAGAGCTGAGTGCTTCCCATCCCAATCTTCCCACTGGGGCTCAGAGCACTGCCCAGCAGCTCCAACCCGGACCCTAGCATGATCCTCCCAGGAAAGCTGCTTCTACCTGAGGTCAGCCTCTGGGAGGTGCGTCTGGACAAAGGCAAGGAGGGCTGCACTGACAATCCTCTCCAGCTCCATGTTCTCTCCTCTTCTGAAGGGACAGAAGATGTAGGTTTGTCAGGCCCTCTTCTGCCTGCTCCTACCCACTAGGCCCAGGGGCGGCCAGCTCCTCCCTCCTGCCCTGCTGTGGAAACCATTTGTTGTCCATAGCTTCCAGCTCTCCAGCCCGCCCCCGCACCCTGAGGCAGAGCCACAGCCCCCTCCCTGCCCATCTCTCTACCTCCTTCAGCCTGAGACAGGATTGGGCACTGTCTCAGGAGAAGGCCTCCCAAGTGGTTTCCCTCACCCCCTGACTTCTCCCCATCTCACCACCCCATTCCTCAACAGCAGACACAGACCCTCTGGCAAGAAGCCAAGGTGTTGGGGTCACATGCCTCCTGGCTGAGGAATCCCATCATTGAGAGGGCTACTTGGCCCTCAAATCTAACCACAAGGGGCCCATTGTCTAGCCCCCCAAGGAGGAGGCCTCAGGACCAAGCACAGCCTTCCCCCACCCAGAATGGGCCACCCACCCTCTGCACAAAGGGGCTTTTCTGGCTATATGGCTCTGATAGAAGGGGAAGTCTTTCAGGAATTCTCTCTTCCTGCACAAAAGGCTATCTACAAAGGCCTTTCCATTTGCCTTCCCAAAGCCTATAAAACCCAACGAGGTCTGGCCTTTGCCTGCCCCTCCCACCTCACCACTCACTCCACTCCTGCCCCACCAGCCTCCTTGCTGGTCCTCGAACTTGCCCTGTTTCTTCCTACCTGTCTCCTTCATATATCCATCCTCTTGCTTCCTCTGGGGCTCTGGTCAAATGTTAACCTCTGAAACAGACCTACCCTGACTAACCTACCAAAAATAGGTATTCCTCCTACTTCCTAATCCCTTACCCTGCTTTATTTTCTATGTGTCATTTACTACAGCTTTATGTTATTTTATGTTTGCCAGTTGTCTGACCTCCCTCATAGAATGTAATAAGCTCCAAGGTACAGGGGGACTTTGTCTTATTCATTGATGTAACCCTAGCACTTAGTAGGTCCTCAGTAAATACATACTGACTGAGTTCATTTACACCTACATGCTTTTGACTCCCAAAAATCCATCTGTGGGAGTCAGGAACACATATATGGTAATGAACGGCTCTAGACCCACAGGTCCTGCCGTCAGCTCATCAACCTACTCTGAAGCCTCAGGTATCTCAAATTCCATCTACTCCACACTCAACAATATTCTCATGATTAGTGTACATCCCCCATCCTACTTCATTGGCTGACCCAACCATTCACTCACTCAGCCACCAAACCTGAAACTTGGGAATTACCCTTGATTTCACCCTCTCTCAACACCTGCTACATTCAGCCGATCACCAATCCTGTCGATTCTATTCCCTTGTTAGTCTCTTTTCTATCCGTTCTCCGCAGTTCATCTGGCTTCTGCTACAACAACTCTACCAGTATTTCTCAGTCTAAGGCCATGAGTTACTTTTTCAGCTTTGGTCTATTCAGGTTGAACCCTACAAGCTTGCCAATAAAGCCTGTTTTTGATCAACAGAAAGAAGTGAAGGAAAGGAAGGAAGCAAGGAAGGAAGGAAAGAAGAAAGGAAGGAAGGAAGGAAAGGCAATTTCTTATGGTTTCACTTAACATTTGCTTTATCAAGCAGTATGAGTGTTAGTTTCTGAGGCATCACACTCTCCTGCTTCTCTTCTACCTCTCTGGCCCTATCATCCCAGGCTCCCTTCTCTGTCCCCCTCTCTTCTGCTGGCAGGAAAGCTCAGGCTCAAAGCTGCTCTGCACCTCTCACTCTGCACCCCTTCTCCGTCTGAAAGACATTGTCTGAGCCACATCTTTATGAACCAACTCTATGTCACCAATCCTCAAATGCCAGTCTTTTAGGCCAGTTCCCTCCTCTGAGCTACACATTTGCATATCTACCTCTCTGACACCTCCGTGTGAGTGACTTAATGTGTTCCAAACTGACATTCTCCCACGTCCTTTGCTCCTCCAATTCTGTCATCAGTAAATGCATGTCCATGTATCTACCCAGCTGCTCCTGCCCCAAATCTGGGAATTATCCTTGGCACCATCCTACCCCTTACCTTCCCGTATCCAGTTACCAAGGCCTGACCATCATCTCAACATATGTGCTTCTACATCCCTCCTCCCATCCTGTTCCACCTTTTGCCTTCACTGCCAGAGCTTCCTAACACTTCCCCCACTACTGTCTTTTCCTCAAGAACCTATTTTTGTTTAAGTTTATTTATTTTGAGAGAAAGCGAGCAAGAGCATGTATGCATGTGCAAGCGGGCAAGAGGCAGAAAGAGGGAGAGAATCCCAAGCAGTCTCTGTGCTGTTAGCACAGTACTCAACACAGGCCTCTATCTCACAAACTACGATATCATGACCTGAGCTAAAATCAAGAGTCACATGCTTAATGACTAAAAATGACTAAGCCACCCAAGAGCCGCCCCCCAACCAAGAACCTTTTTTTTTTTTTTAGAGAGAAAGTGTGTGAGAGGGGGACAGAGAGAGAGAGAGAGACAAGAAGAGAGAGAAGCAGGACTCACCCAAAGCAGGGCTTGAACTCACAAACTGTGAGATCATGACCTGAGCTGAAGTCAGATGCTTAACCTACTGAGCCACCCGGTGCCCCCAAGAACCTATTCTTTACAAAGGTCACAGTTGTGTTATCTGTTAAAAAAAAATCATGTTTTTCCTGCTTAATATCTATCAGCAGCTTCCTAATTCCCTTCTTTTTATTTATTTATTTTTGGGAGAGAGAGAAAGCACAAGCAAGAAAGAGGCAGAGAGAGAAGGAGAGAGAGAATCCCAAGCAGGCACCATCAGTGTACAGCCCAGTGCGAGGCTTGGAGCTTAATCAGTGGATCCTTAACCAACTGAGCCACCCCCCACTTCCCTTCTGATTAGCCCAGATTCTTTTTGTGGCCTCAGTTCAGGACCTTATCCCTGCCTACAGTCTCTCTAAGCCTCACCAGGCACTACACCCTCCCCAGATCATTCCCATCCTCCGTGGGTTTCTTTCAGTTTGCCAACATTCAACCTCTTTCATGGCAAGAGCCTTTCCACAAACTGCTTCTTCTGCCTGGGCAACCTTCCGTCTCCACCCCTTCACTTGTCCACCACCTCCTCACCTATTGGGTGTCAGTTTAAAATTTCCTGCCTCAAGGGATGCTGCCCCTGACCCTCTAGAACTGCTTTGGTCCCTCCCTCTTACACCCTCACTGCAGACTACACTTTTCCTTATTTAGCAGAACTTTTCATAGGTATTATTAAATCACTATCAGGGCAATGTTTAATGTTTCTTCCAGTCGTTTCATGAGGGCAGGGACTACACTCCTGGCTTACTAGTCAGTGTATACTGAGTATCCCATGAAGTAGGACACCCAATAAACAGTTACTCCCTGCTTTACAGATGAAGGAACTAAAGCTCAGTGAGTTTAATGATTTGCCCAACATCACTTGGCTGGACTGTGGTACTTCAGATTTAAATCCAGGTCACCTAGCTGAGTGTATATTCCAGGAGATGAGAGGATATGAAAACTTCCAAGTGGGTTTAGACAGAGCTTCAATCTGTGATCACAGTTCCCGGGTCCCCTGTGTTGCTGTGACAGCACAGGGGTCACTTTGGATAGCAGAACTGAGAAGCTCTAGGCTACCAGGAGGAATGTCTGACTCTTACTCTAGACCCTAGCCTGGGCCCTAGGGAGGAGCAGAACCACTCACGCCAGGGAGACCAGATCCCATTATGCAGTTCCCCCAAGGCATCAGCCCCCTACAGAGCCCTACATCCACCCTGGGGTCCCTCAAGTCCTGGCTGCTGTCAATTGCCTGGCAATCTCTGCAGGCACAAAGGCTGCTGCCAGAAAGTCTAGTTTCTAGGGGAGAAGGGATTTGTGTGATCCCAGGGAGTTGTTATTGGAAACTCCTCACTGTGTCCCAAAAGAAAGTCTTCCTCACCTAAGCTTTTGCTCCAGCCTATTTCCTAAGGCAACACCTCCCTTCTCTTCTTCCGGGGATGCCCAAACTTTACCCAGCCTTCAAAGCTTGCTCCTTTCTTTCACCCTTCTCCATCCCCCAAGCTTTCCTCAGCATTGCTTTTCTGCCCAGAAGTTTCTCCTAATAGTTCTCCTCTAGTCTCTGAGTTGGGGAAGCCTAAACAGCCGGGCTTCTCCCGGGTAAGAAAGAACATGAGTTCCAAGAGATTTTTCAAATTCTGGATATAGTCCGCAGAACTCCATTATTTCCTGGGCGCTTCAAATCAGGGCTCACTGGTTTATTAGCATCCATGAAATGCGATCATCATCTTGTCATGAGTCCTGTTTAAACACCTCTGATGATGGTAATAATAGTTAGCATTTCCTGAATGCTCACTCTGTGCCAGGGATTGTTCTATGCATTTTACATGTATTAACTTACCTAATCATCACAACAACCCTAAAATATAGATACTAATATTATACTATCCCATTTTATCCACAAGGAAATGGAGACACTGAGAGGTTAAGTAACTTGCCCAAGGTTACACAGTAAGTTAATGGCCCATTTACACCCAAGGAGTCTAGCCCCAGAACCCTCTCTGTTGACACTACGCTGCAGCGCCTCTCACGAAGCAAATGATGTGGCCCCAGCCCACGTTCTGATCCTCCTGTCCTGCCTAGCTTGTCCTCGGGCCTACCTCAGAATCTTTGCTCACGCCGTTCTCCCCACTCAGAATGCCTTCTTTCCCTCTGCCTCTCATTCTGCGAGACTTACTTCCTCTCTGTAGCCAATCCTGACTGCCCCATCCTTACTGTCCCTGGCTGGCCAGTGAGAGTGCTCTCAGGACCAGGCCTAAGCCTGGACTCTCCAGATGCTCAGTACAGACCCTCTGGACCAATTTAAGTGAGAATGGGGGAAGGAGCTTCATGCTGTTCCCTTGAGGTGGGGCAGTGCTCAAGGTGGAGGGAGGGCAGGAGGCCATGTGGGAGGAGTCCTAGGAACCAGTGTGGGCACTCAGAGGGTCTAGCATGGAGGTCTTCACTGCCTTCCCTGCCACGATGAAGCCCAGCTCTTAAAGCCCTAGTCCCATAATGCAGGTTCCAGAGGACGTCATTGTCCTCTGACCACGAAATGAAGTCTTAGAGGCACCAAGGACACTGAGGGCTAGAAGGGATTCCGGCATCTAAAGTCAGATGGGCACACAAACGGGGATGGCGGGGTGTACAGGAAGTGGAACCGCAATGACGGCCCACCCCTGAAGCAGGAGCTTCCTAAACAAGCTAGCGGGATACCCCTAAAGGTCCAGAATAGTGGGCCCAAGGACACCGGAAAGCGGTTGCAGCCCTGCTGACACAAGACTAGGGAGGCCTGAGTAAGCTGGGATGTGCCTTGATACAGGCCATGGCAAGAATCAAGAGATGGGGGCCGACGGGCCCCAGGGAGTACCGTGGGGGAACACACAAGACGGGTACCCTGGGTCAGCGTTCTCCGCGACTCTCCTAGCCCTGGGCCAGGGGCCGGAGGGGAAATCACCTGCTCCGTCGGACGCCGCCGGCGACTTGTCCCGCGCGGTACAGCTCTCATCCCCCAGCCCCACCAACGAGATCAAAGGCGGGGCCCAGAGCGGTTCCCTTCCAGAAGCGCCGCGGTAGCCATTTTTGAGAAGGGCAAGTGCCCATAACAGGGCGGGGCTTCTGCTCCTATTTTCATTTGTCTCAGGGGTTTGGACAGGCTCCCGCGGCGGCCATTTTTGTTGCGGGTTGGGAGGAATGAGGCGTGGAGGTCCCGCCAGTGGGTGGAGTCGCAGTGACTGACAGGATCCCCGCCTAGTTTGTCAACTGCCAAAGACCAAGAACTTTTCGACCCCACCCAGTGCCTTCCCGTCCACCTTCCTTGCCCCCAAATCTTTCCCCTCAAATCCTATAGCTTTTACCCTCCCCTTGTCTCTACCGTTCTTCCATAGGCCTGGCTCCCTGGTTGCATCTGGTGGCCCCTTACACCCAGACCTCCTGTTCGTTCCAAATCCAGTGTCTCCTCTCCCTTTAGATCTAGGTTCAAGCCCCTTCACCCAATCAACTCTTAGGTGATGACTTATCCGTCGTATCTGTCCCCTTTGCGTTCTTTTATCAGCGATGCATTTATTCCCCCAAATTAGGGTGGGTTGCAGGGTCTGGGTCTTGGGACCATGATGTCTGGTTTGGATGGGGGCAGCGGGGAGCAGGTGCTCTGGGTGAGGATGGACCTGAGCTCAGATCCAGGACAGCCTTTAGGCCTACTCCCAGGGCCTTCATGACCATGTTGACAGGACTTCTCATTTAGGAAAGGACAACTGAACTCCAGGACCCAGCAAGGCCTCAGCTCTTCTTTCTGTTCCTGCTGCCTTAGCTTCCTGGCGCTATCCTGTGGGGAAGCCCACAGCCATCCCTTCCCAGGAATCCTGCAATGGGTCATGAAGGAAAGAGTTCCCTTCAAGGATAAGCTAGCTCATCCACAATCAACAGGGATGAGCCCCTTCAGCCAGTACCCTCATAAGGTGCTGGGGAGGCAGAGACTGTCATTGCCCTCAGGAGCTCATAGTCCAAGGTAGAAAGTCCCATCCATTCTTCTCCCCTAAGGGAGAAGGACTAAGGACTGAAGTTCTGTCCCTCGATGTAGGCTCCCCCCTCCCCTCACCAGGATCCTCTGGCCTCAAAAAGCTAGACATTTGTGCTGGGAAGACAGCAGGAAAGGGGAGGGAGGGAGGAGCACATTTGGCGTCCTGTCTCCCATAAAAACACTGCTACCAGCCTGGTGCTTCTAGGGTTAATGAGGGGTGGGGTGACAGCCACTTTGAACTTGAGCTAGGCTGGCCCCTGGGAAGGGGGTGAAGGTTAACTTCATCAGCTTCAGGCCTCTGCCAGCCCTTTAAAGTCTTGGCTGTCTCTCCCCCCCCCCCCCCCCGCATTGCACAATGCTGATGACTCTTCTCTCTCTACCACCCCCATTACGGGAACTTTCAAGTTTCCTTAGAGCTGTCCCTAGTTCAGGCCCAAGATCCCTGTAGCCATCCCAGTGCCTTTCATTCCCCTCCCTTCTGGCCTGTTTCATGGATGGCAGTTGGATGTAGCTAGATACCAGAAAGAACTTCCTGAGCTTTGGAAGAAGGATGATGGGAAAGCCTCTTGGGGGAGCCCCTTGATTCCTAGCTCAGATCCTGAAGGGTCCCGAGTCTGTGCAGCAGGCGTTTGGTTCTGGGATCAGAGGATAGAGGATGGGCTGAGGAGAGGGACCACCACAGACCCAAGGATACACATGAACTATAAAACACGTGAACACTTGTCCTGCTTGGCATTCCATAGCTGGCCCTAAGCCACTCATTTTTTGTTCCCCCAGGTCTCAATCTCTCCATCCCCAAGATAGGAACAGACTTCCACCTGCCCTCTGGGTGCCGCTGGAAGCCACATAAGGTGAAAGAAGGTGACATGACGACTCTTCTCTTCTCATTCCCTCAAGTGAGTTTTGCAGCTGATGTTTGGACGCCTAGGTCCCCTCAGCCGAAGGGAAAAGCTTAGAAGCCTATGCCGAAGCTTCTCCTAGAACATCAATTCCCCATCATCCAACCTCAGAATGAGGAATTGGGCTTGATATGGCATAAAGGACAGATATCCTAGACATTAAGGGCAGAGATAAAGCCCAGCTGGCTGATCTCAAGGGGTGGGAGGGACTCAGTCAGAGACTCAAGTGAAGAAGGGGACACTTCGAAAGGATGGGGGAATAAAAGGGGGTCCCCGCTCTTGCTGGAGGTCAGAAAGGGCTCTCTGGGCAAGGTGCCCAGCCCTCCCACACCTTCCTCCTTTCTCAGAAGAGCCAGCATGGGGCGGGGGTGGGAGTTGGCTAGTAGGGCGGGGAGGGGGCCCTATTTAAGGAGCGTTCTCTAAGAGCATCACTGCAGATCCAGCCCCAGGAGCAGGAGAGGAAGCTTCATTGGTAAGTGTGGGCCCTGGCTCACAACACGAGCAGGGTGGGGGTAGGGGGGCTCCTGAGCTTGCAGGCTTGCCTTTCCCTCCCTAGGGATAGGCTACACTTCTGCCTGGTGTGTGGGAATAGCACCTAGCCCTCCATTTAATTCCCCAGAAATGAAAGTGTGTTTCAGGGAAATGTTTCTCTTCTACTCTCCTATCTATCCCTGGTGCTTCACATCTTCATTCATGGTGGGGAAATTTTTAGGGAGTTGGAACTTCTGGGCTCTTATCTTGGGGATCCATATCTTAGGGGTACCCTTTGGCTCAGGAAGCCCCTCAGTCTCCAGAAAGATGCCCTTCTCAGTGTACATATTCTGGCTCTTCCCGCAGCCCCAACTCCCTCTGGAGTACATCTCCATATGTGGTCCTAGCAGGAGCACATCTGGCAAGAAAGGACTCCATAGTCCTCGAGGAATCCCTGCCATGGCCCTGATCCCCCTCCCTCCATATCCTGTCTGAATCCTTTTGGAATTCAGAAAACCCTTGCTCCTTTCCTTGTCTATGGGCCCTATTTTCAGCTCTAAGCTCAAACCCTCTCTCGGAAGGGACGCAGGTTCCTCATCTGACCACCCTGGAAATGGGGGAAGTACACAGAAGAGAGCACAGGAGGGCAGAATCAAGGCTAAGAGAACATTGGCCACCTGGCTCTGAGAACTGAATTCCATAGGCTGTAAGCTCGAGCAGATGGCCTAGGGACTCAGTTCTGGTGCTCGGCTGTGCCATCACATCAATACAGGGGTCATGGAAGCTGCTGGCTCAGGCTCACAGAGTCCCAGCCAGGTGCTCTGCCAGGCACTGGCCAGATCTTTTAATAACTTCAACTTGACCTACACTTCTGGTCAAAGACCTCAGTGGCTCCCCCAAACTCCTTACTTTGTCATCAAAGTCTTTCACAGTATGGCCTCCACTTAGCTTTCAAGCCCGAGATTCCGTTGCTCCCTGGTCATAACCTGCCCTCTACTGAAACCCTGTTGCTCCCTGTTACTCATGCTGAACCCTCCTCAGTTCATCCCAAGACACCTTCTTTCCATCATTACTTGTTGGGATCCTATAAATCCTTCAGACACAAGATCTCTCTCAGAGAGACTTCAGAGTCATCCTTCAAAGTCTCTCTCAGATGCCTCTTCCAAGAAGCCTCCCTCAACTTCCTAACAGTGCAGATGATCTCCTGCAAATCCTCTCCACGCCTCTCCAGTGGGGCTCAATTTGCGAGCCCCATAGTGTCTAGTGCAGTGTTCTGCACATAGTAGGTGTTCATAAAATGTTCCTTGCATTTTTGCTGAGTGTGTCTAAGGTATGAAGAGGCAGTTAGGCCTAGAAGTTAAGGTACAGTCAGATTTCCCAGGTGCATACTCCGTGTGTGACCTTGGGTATGTTGTTGACCCGTAGAGGCCTCAGTTTCCTCATCTGTAAATGGAAACAATAATTATATAGACATCAAAGTTTTGTGAGGATTAGATGAGTTGATAGTTTCTGTTTAGGGCTTTAGCACAGTACCTGCACACAGTAAGTTCTCAGTTATGTGTGTGAATTTATTAGGGTTATTCCCTTAAGTAGAATGTGAGCTACTCTTTTAGGGGGTGGGTTAAGGCTTACAATTGGTCAGCCAGGGTGTATTGAGTGAAGGGCTCCAGACCATATGCCAAAGTCAGGTAAGGCTGGGGCAAGATCAGGAGGAGGCCGTCAGGACTGGGTTTGGTGGCCCAAGCCCTACTGAGATTTAGGAGTTCTGGACTCCCACCTACTGTATTACGTGGCATGAGTCACTCCTTCTCTCTGGCCTTGGATTCCCAGCATAATGTAAATTGAGGGGGTTGGACCAGCTGAACAGCAAGGTCCCTGGCAGCAGAGATGTTTTATGAGTTCAGAGCTTCTAAGGGTTAAGTTCAAAGAAAAGATCAAAGAAGGGGGCATCTAGGTTCCCTTCAGGGAATCTCTTACACCCACATGCCCTGGAGCAAACACTGGGATTTGGAAGTATGTGCATGGCATGTGGACTGAGCTGAGTGGTAGTACCTCCTCCAAAAAGCCTATAATCATGGGCCCTCCTCCCTCACTGGGGCTGGAGGCTGGAGGTAAAAAAACCTTGCAGAATAATGAAAAAACTCTTGCTTACCTTTCTTCCAGATTCACCAACTAATCACCTTTTGCCATGTTGCTTTCTCTAATCTACAGTCCTTATTCAAATTTTGCAACTTGTCCCAATAGTCTCCTTCATAACAGCTTTCATTCTGTTCCAGGATCCAAAATACTGAATTTAGTTTTCATGTCTCTTAGTCTCCTTTGACCTGAAACAGCTTCTTAGCCTTCCTTTGTCTTTTATGACAAGGACATTTTTGAACAATAAAGACCACTGTGGTTATCTGTTTACATTTATCTGATATTTCCTCATGATTATGCATTACTGCTGAATTGATGTTGTGTTTTCTCAGTTTAATATATCAGAAAGCACATGATGTTGTCTTGTGTTTGTTAAAAGAATTTTTTTTTTTTTTTTTAGAGACAGAGAGAGAGACAGCGTGAGCAGGGGAGGGTGAGAGAGAGAGGGAGACACAGAATCTGAAACAGGCTCCAGGCTCTGAGTTAGCTGTCAGCACAGAGCTCGATGCGGGGCTTGAACCCACGAACCGTGGGATCATGACCTGAGCCAAAGCTGGCCGCTTAACCGACTGAGCCATCCAGGCGCCCCAAGAAAAAAATTTTAAGACATTCATTAAAGATGGTGAGAAACTTTGTTCCAGAGGGACCACTTGGGCAGTGAGCTTCAAATGTTATCTTCTAGTATTCCCTACGATTCTACTACGTTACTGCTACTTTTTTCTTTGTAATTAATAAATATCCTATTGGAACATACTTTTAAACTATATAAACAGCCTGTTTCTCATCAAACTTTTATCCATTAGTTTTAGTATCCATAAGTGATACCCACCGGAATCAAAGATTACTGATTGGGAATGGTTTTCTAACCTCCTGCTGTGAGCAAGAGCTTTCCTTTCATATTGGTTTCTTTAGTTAATGTTAGTATGTACTTATAGATATTATTTCATTCAGTAGGTAATAATCTGTTACTATGATTATTTTGATGCTGAAATTCTCCCTGATTTGGACAGTGGAAGTCGCTTCAAGCTGGCTCCTTTGTTTGACCTTTCTGAGCAGTCCTTTATTTTCTGGCACAAGTTCCAGGCTGATCTTGTACCTTCCCTGCTACAGCCTTGGGAATAGCCATTTTCCCAATGCGCCTGGTTTCTTTCAGTGGAGAATGGAATTTAGAACCAAAGGTCCGGGTGCTGGCTGTGCTTGTTGCCACCAGGGTGTCATTGCTCAGTGATTCAATTTCTAATTCTAAGACTTTATATTCAACAATTTAATACTTGTATATGTGAACAAAGATGCATATTCAAGGACATTCGTTTTCTCCATTACCCTCACTGCTTCCAAATAAGCACAAGCCACCATCTGATTTTGCCTGGGTTACTTTAAAAGCCTCCTAACTGGTTCCCCCCTCCCTCCCCCATTTATACGATGGCCCCTCTACAGTCTCTTTTCCACATAGCATCCAGAATAATTAAAAAAAAATCTGATCACATTCTCTGCTTATAACTCTCCACCCACTAAGAATAAATTCCAAAATTCTCAACATGGCTTCCAGGTGCCACGGGATCTGGTTTCATCTCTAATCTCATTAACCATCATTTTATTGCTCACTCACAGGACAAGGACTCTCCAGCCACAGGGTTATTGTACCTCCTTTTCTCCTGTAGATATTCAAATGGCTTGTAAAGGTCTTTATTTTGTCTCCACTCAAGAATCACCTCTTCAGAGAAGACTGTCCTGGCTTTTCAAGTGAAAACAGCACCCCAGGGTTGCCTGGGCGGCTCAGTCAGTTAAGAGTCTGACTCTTTTTTACTTTTTTTTTTTTTTTTTTACATTTATTTACTTTTAAGAGATAGAGAGACAGCACAAGCAAGGGAGGGGCAGAGAGAGAGGGAGACACAGAATCCAAAACAGGCTCCAGGATCTGTGCTGTCAGCACAGAACCAGATGCTCGGCTAGAACCCACGAACTGTGAGTGGCCTGAGCTGAAGTCGGATGCTTAATGGACTGGGCCACCCAGGCACTGCTAAGTGTCTGACTCTTGATTTCAGGTCATGATCTCACAGTTTGTGAGATTGAGTCCCATGTGGGGCTCTACGCTGGGCATAGAGCCTGCTTGGGATTCTCTCCCTCCCTCTCTCTCTCCAAAATAAATAAACTTAAAAAAGAATTAAGTTTGTTGATCAAAAAAAAAAAAGAGCACCCCATCTCTTATAACTATCTGACCTCATATGTTCCCCCATTTGCTTGTTGTCAGTCTCTGTTTCTCTGTTACACGTCTACAGTAAGCTCCGTGAGGGCAGGAACTTGTTTGGTTCTGTCCTGTAACCCCAGTGCCTAGAATGCGGCCTGGCATACTATGGATTCTCAAATGCCCCCTGAATGATGAAGATAACTTTCTTTCCTTGGGGCTTTTGTCCCCATTAGACCTTTTGCCTGGTTTCTTCCTCACCCCTCTCTTTGCATGGCTACCTTTGTCACATTCTTTAGATCTCAGTTTAAATGTCATCTTCTCAGAGAAACCTTCCCTGATTACCTTGTTCTAGGTTCCACCACCCTGCTCGCATTTCCTACTTAAGCCTCTTATGACAACTTCCCTTCGATTTGCCTGTTACCCCATCCTCATCTCTTCCCCTAAAATGCAAGCCCCAAACAGGCAGAAACTGCCATGGCTGTCTCATTTATCACTGTATCCCCAGGGTCTAGAACAGTTCCTGGCAAATAATAAGCCCTCAACGGGTACCTGGGTAGCTCAGTCGGATAAGCTTCTCACTTCGGCTCAGGTCATGATCTCACAGTTTGTGGGTTCGAGCCCTGCATCCGGCTCTGTGCTGACAGCTCAGAGCCTGGAGCCTGCTTCCGATTCTGTGTGTCCCTCTCTCTCTACCCCTCCCCTGCTCATGATCTGTCTCTGTCTCTCAAAAATAAATAATAAAAATGTTAAAGAAATAAAAAAAAAGAATCCAAATGCTATGGAATATTGGGTGGCTGTTAAAGAATGAGGTAGCTCCTGGTGCACTGGCATGGACTGATGTCCAAAATATACTTACCGTAAAATGTAACAGGTAAGACAGTGAAATTCCTTTTATGTAATTAATACAATGTGCCAAGAAAAAAACATGGGAATAATAATAGCTTGGACCCTACTAATCATTTGGGGGTGAGGATATTAAAAAAGAATTTTATCCTATTTGATATATTTCTGTATTGCCAACTATTTTATATAAAAAAAAAACCCACTAACATTTGAGCCAGACACTGTGGTAAACATTTTGTGTGCAGTTTTTCGTGGCATCTTTTCAATAACTTCATGAGCTAGAAGTCCTCATCATCCCCATTTGCAGTGAGGAAAGTGGTTCAGGGACATTAAGCAATTTACCTAAGGTCACAGAGCAGACTCATTACACTACACCACCTCCTTGTGTCTTTATAATTAAGAAAAAAAAAAGGAAAGGAAAATAAGATGAAATTAAGGGTGATCCTAATTTTACAATCCAGGCTTCACACAAAAGATGCTAAACAAATTTGCCTCTGAGCTCCCCAGAAGCCAGGGCAAAGAGAAAAATATGACCAGTTATGACCTCCTTGGTGCTTCCAAGATACAAGTAAACTACTCATTAGGAGAATCACTTTTCCCAAGTATTGAGGCTTGAGAGAACTTCTCCATGAACTTCATAAATACAGCAGTACTTAGTCAGTGGTTTACAGCTTCAATAACATATCTGTATATCCAGGCAGCTGTTGGTCATCCAACAAATGGAAGTTCAGTAAAAGCAATTCAACAAGAAGCCAAAGTTTTACAGCATGGGCCTCAGATCTGGGGTCTGGCCAGACCCATAGTTCACATTAGATGTGTGGCCTACCCCTCCTGCAAACTTCTGGAATACTGCAAATTCAACCTTTTAAAGACTGTTAGCAAGAATTAGGAGACAAAAAGTGACATTCATCTTAAATTTCAACCCTAGTGAATTTTCCAGGTAGACTAGTTTGATTTTATGCTTCTACAAGATGAAGAAACTGAGGCTCAGAAAGCCTAGTTGCATGACTGAAGATGTCAGTGACAGCCCTAAATCTACATCCTAGACATTCCTTCCTCAGCCACGCCTACCACCCATGCTTCAAGAAAAGAGCTTATGCTCTCGGAATCCCTCTGTGGGTGGTGGGCCACGGGACCTGGCTGGCTTGGGACCAGGGCCTCGGAGAGTGTCGCTGCACACTGGAGAAGAGCTGTTGAAGCAGGGAGCTAGGCCCTGTCCATGAGGAGGTACACGGGTTCTTCCAGAGGCACGGAAGTAAGGCTCACATTACATAAATGGGAACAGCCCACTCACCCCAAACAGAAAAGCGATCTCGCAGCACACAATTGATATCACTCATTTATTTACTTTCCACTACAACCTGCGGATGGGTGGACCCTCCGCTTCGGAAGGAACTTGGGCAATTCTGGAAGCTTTGGTAGAGGGAGGAGAGGAAAAAGGGAAAGTGGGGGCTTGGTACAGGGCAGGCTTCTAAGATGAGGAGAAGAAGCGAGAGACGAAACAAAGGTTCCAGGCCCTTCTTCCACCCCACACCCTGGCTTCCCAAGCCCAAGTGGAAGGGAAGAGAAACGAGAAAAGATGTCTTTGATCTCTTCTCGCCCTTCCCCCGCTATCCAGCAATAACACAGAGAAATCAGGGAAGTGCAGCAGGTGGGCAGCGTGCAGGCTAGGTTAAAAAAAAAAAGCAAATTGAGAGGTGACAGGTGCACCCAGAGCCCGCGCATCGCGGAGGTCTCCCTGGTCGCGGGTGGGCAGCGGCGCGCAGGGGAGGAGAGCCACGCGCGTGCTCACGCGGCCGGCCACCGGACCCTGCAGCCTCCTCAGCTCTGGCCTTTTCTCTTCCTCCGGCGGCCACTTTCCGCCGCTTCTGTGGCCGGGCTGTTGCCTTCGCTGTCGCTGCTCGCGGGCGGCCTCTGCACGCGCCTCTGCACCCGGTACTCGGGCTCGGGGACGCGCGGCGCGGCCTGAAGCAGGAACTGGCCGCCGCTGTAGGTGACGCGCACGTCGGTGCGCGGGAACGTGCCGTACACTCGCCGCAGCTCCCGGCGCACCACGTCTGGCAGATCGAGCCGGGGGCCCAGAGCGCGCTCCACGCGGCCCCATCGCAGCTCGAGCTGCAAGCTGCTGCCTTCTGGCCACGGCGCCCCGCGCTGGGCAGCCACCGTCCCCTCCACCGCGGGCCCCTGTTGGGACGGCCTCAGGTAGCCGGGCGCGGGGTAGGGCGGGCGCAGGGCCGCGGCGTAGGTCTGCGGGAAGGCCCACGAGGGCGGCGCGGCCGCCAGGAGCGCGCCTGGGCCGTGGAAGCAGTGGTATTCCCGCGGAGCCGGCCAGTCGGCCGCGGTCAGGCCAGGGAGAGGGCTGCAGCAGCTGTGGGCGTGGATGGAGGGTAGCAGCAGAGGGCAGGACAGGTAGAAGGAGTAGGTGAGGGGCTGCAGCGGAGGCCAGACGCCCGTTCCGGGCTCCAGGCAGCTGTACGAGTACATAGTCTGAAGCTCAGGCAGCGGGCATTTTTACTGGCGTCTGGTCCACACCTGCGGTGGGAAGTGTGTGTGGATACCTTTTATTCTAGCTCCACCACCCGTCCCTGGGGCCAAGTAACCCCGGGCTCCAGTTCACAGCAGGAGCCCATGCGCAGCGCATCGTGGCCTGGGGGAACTCTTCCTAAGGCGTTCAGCTGCCATCTCACCTGTTGTCCCAGGGCAGGGCGGGCGGGAACCCCAGGCTCCCAGTTGGCGGTAAGGACCCAAGGCCTTTTCAAGCCATCAGCAGTGAAGCGTTCTTCCAGGTGGTTTCCCACTCAGCTTGTCTCCTTCAGCCCAGGAGGACCTGGTCCCTGGCATTTAGGGAACCAGAGAGGTCCAGAGCAGGCTCCTCTCCATGCCCTGCCTCCGCCACACCTTCCGGTTTCCAGGCAAAGGGAAACACATTTTACTGGCCAAGAGCCAGCCAGCCTGTGTCTACACTGGGTGAGCCTGCTGGTTCTACCAGGCTGCCCTAGAAGCCTATACTCAGGGATGTCCTCACCACTACATCGCTGAGGACATCTTGCAATCAGTTTAGCCCTCTGTTCCCCACACCCCATCCTCCCAGCTCCTCCAAATGGGTTGAGTTATCCTAAGGAGTGAAGTTCCTACATCAGGCACTGAATTAAGTTGCTTCTGAGAATCTAGACGATTACATCAATCTTAGGAAAGAGATACTAATATTTTCCCCACTTTTCATAGCAGGAAGCTGCTTGCCTCAGATTTGGTACACAGGACATGTGTTCTGTGACTGGGAAACGCTCCCAGTGTTGTAGACTTACGGGGGTTAAGTAAATTGGCCAAACTCAGCTAGTTATGTTAAGGGCAAAATTCAACCCATGTCTGTCTCAAGACTCATGATTGCTAAGTAGCTTATTGTCAATTCATGCGGCGGCTTCTTTCACACTATCTCACAATCCTCCCCTCTAGAATGTTACATAAGAACCCATTATTTTATTTATGTTTTTTTAAGTATTTATTTTGAGAGCGAATCCTAAGCAGGCTCTGAGGTGACAGCACAGGGCTGTCTCACCAACCAGACTGTGAGATTGTGACCTGAGCCGATACCAGGAGTCGGACCCTTAACTGACAGAACAACCCAGGCGCCCCAAGAACTAATTCTTAATAGCCATATGAAGAACATGATGATACCATTTTCATTTAATGGATAAGGAACTAGAAGCTCAGAGAAGTTAGGTCACTTTCCAAGGTTTCACACCATCTAAATAGCAGAGTAGAATTTGAACTGCGTCCAACTAAGGCCAAAGCCCAGAAGCTACTTGGGTGAAGCCAGATTGTTTCATCCAGATGGTGTGAAGGCCTATCTAAGCTCCAGCCTCCTCTGGCTGCAAGCCACAGCCTTCTAGACCTCTCTCTTCTCCAGTGGGCTCGGTGTTAGTTGCTGAATGGTGAAAAACTGATACCCTTTCCCAGCTGCTGGGCTGCGAGGCCATCAGACTTTCCTTCTTCCTCTTCTGTTGACTCAAACAGCATCAGCAGTAACCCCTACAGGTTCTCCTCTAAGTTCTCAGCATCCCTAGAAGACCAGCTACTCTCTGGGAAATTATACACTCACCTTGGTGGTGTCACACTTTTATATTTCTAAGTGAGCTGCTTTCCCAAGTCTTAAATGGGCCATTGGCCTAGGGAGGACAGCTATTGGGACTGGGCTGGAGTAGCTACCTAAGACTCCCTACCCCAGAGCTCCAAGAAGGGAGGCTCACCTTCTGTGCTCCCTAAGAATGGATCCCAGAACACAGGGGCCTTTGTTGGGAGAGGCCTCCCACCGCGATGTCCATAGCCTAATCCCTGCAAACCTGTGACTATGTGATGTTACATGGCAAGGGGGAATTATAGGTGCAGATGAGATTAAGGTTTTTTTTTTTTTAATGTTTTATTTATTTTTTGAGACAGAGAGAGGCAGAGCATGAACGGGGAGGGGCAGAGAGAGAGAGGGAGACACAGAATCTGAAGCAGGCTCCAGGCTCTGAGCGGTCAGCACAGAACCCGACGCGGGGCTCGAACCTATGAATGTGAGATCATGACCTGAGCCGAAGTTGGAGGCTCAACCGACTGAGCCACCCAAGCACCCCAGGATTAAGGTTTTTAATTAGCTGTCCTTAAAATGAGATTATCCTGGATTATCCAGGTGGATCCAGTATAATCACAGGGGTCCTTAAATGTGGAAGAGGGAGGCAGAAGAGTCAGAGTGATGGGAGGGAACCAGCTGTAGCTAGCTTTGAAGATGGAAAGGGGTCCTGAGCTAAGGAATGCAAGCAATCTTTGGAAACTGGAAAATGCAAGGAAATGGATTCTTCCCTAGAGCCTCCAGAAAGGAACGCAGTTCTGCCAACAGCTTGATTTTAGTTAGTGAAGAAGACTTCTAACCTCCAGAACTGTAAAATAATAAATTTATATTGTTTTAAACCACTAAGTTTTTAGTAATTTGTTACAGTGTCAATAGGAAACTAATGTCCCTCCCCATTCCTATTTACAACTTTGCCCTCTCCAAATCTCAGTGCTTAAGGAATGTCCAAGACTCCCTATAGACTGACCTCACCCCAGCCTGGAGCTCAATGATGGGACCTATGGGACTAGCCCCTTTCTCCACCTGCTCCCACACGGGGGTTTGGTCACACCTGGGTGGGAAGTGGGGAAAGTGTGAGACCAAGCCCAAGTTGGAGTTTGGGAGGATGAGAAGCCTGTGTTTTAATAATTGGTCCTTACATGCTTGCTGAAGACCTCTGCTGGTCTGGAGGTGGTTCAGGCAAAATGTGATAAATATGGACCAAACCGTGAGTCATTCATTCTCCCTGACTCCAGTAACAGCTCCTAGATTTTTGGGGTTCTATCCCTTATCTATTCAGTAACGTGGCTCTGGGGGCGTTGGCTCTATTCTGTCCTTAAAGTTAGAGATGATTTATGGCAAGATCAATTGCACTGCTATCCCTCTGGCCATAGGGGTTGGTTTGGGGTAGCCAAGTGACTCAATTTGGGCCAGTGGGAGCCAGGCTCAGGACTTTGTTGTCTTGGGGTGGAGAGAAGTGCTCTCTTTCCCCTGGATGGAAATCTGAAAGTCTGGGTGGAGAAGTGAAGGCCTGTCTGAGTATGGCGCCACAGAAGTAGTAGAACCAAGGAACAGAGAAATTAAGTCCTGATGACATCATTTGAACCCTGGACTTTAAAGTTACATGAGCCAAGGGGTGCCTAGGTGGCTCAGTCCGTTAAGCATCCGACTTTGGCTCAGGTCATGATCTTGTGGTTTGTGAGTTTGAGTCGGGCTTTGTGCTGACAGCTCCGACCCTGGAGCCTGCTTCAGATTCTGTGTCTCCCCCTCTCTCTGCCCCTCCCATGCTCATTTTGTGTCTCTCTCTTAATAATAAGTAAATGTTAAAAGTTAAAAAGTCACATGAGCCAATAAATTCTTTTTTTCTCCATCTAGTTTTATTGAGATGTAATCGACATGTATAGGTTTAAAGTGTATGGCATAATGACTTACGTATATTGTGAAATGAATACCATATGATGTTTAGTTAACATCCATCAATCTTATAGAGAAAAAAGTACTTTTTCCATGTGATGAGAATCTTAGGATCTACTCTCTTAACTTTCAAATATACCATATAGCATAACAGCAGTGTTCATTTTTTAATCATGCTGTATACTACATCCCTAGTACTTATTTAACTGGATTTTATACCTTGGACCACCTTCATCCAATGCCTCCTCCTTATACTCCCAATAAATTCCTTTCTTGCTTGGTCTGGTTCGAGTGGAGTCTTTTTGTTTCTTTCTCCCACACAGCCACTTGTGTTTACTTTATGTAAATGTAACTACCTGAAAACATAATGAAATAGGCTTTTTTAATTACAAAGCACCATCACCTAAGTCCTTAGAAAATTAAAAGTTTGGGTTCTCACACTGTGGAGTGGAGTCTTTCTGTTGCTTGCATCGACAATACACCCTGAGTGTTTCCCCCAGCATTTTATGAAAATTTTCAAAATACAGCAACCTGAGAGGTTTTTGATCATCGAACCCTATGATCAGAGGCTGTGTTGTGGGCAAAGTAGAGGATGGATTGGTGAGAGAGAGGCTGGAAGCCAGTCTTGGAGGAGGTTCTCACACTAGCCCAGGAAAACTGACAACCAAAACAGGAACAGGGGTTGGAAAAGAAATGGGAGGAGATTCACCTAGAGTTGATCTCATATAACTGCCTGGGTGGAGAGGGTAGAACAGGTGGATGCACACGTTTTTGGCTCGGTTGCGCTGTCCCGCAGGCAGTTTTGTATTCGGGCTGGAGATGGGAGGTAGGGCAGTGGTGGAGGGAAAAAGAATAGGTAAAGGACCGGAGCAGCTGCTCCCTGGCCCACACCTCACTTTGTCATCATGGCTGCTGATTTGTTGGGTTCCACTTCCTCCTTTTGAAGGCAGCAATCTTGTTTTTTTTTTTTAAATGTTTTATTTATTTTGGATACAGACAGAGACAGAGCATGAGAGGGGGAGGGGCAGAGAGAGAAGGAGACACAGAATCGGAAGCAGGCTCCAGGCTCTGAGCTGGCGCTCAGCACAGAGC
>PJEM01012379.1:0-47440 GCA_004023845.1 Helogale parvula | reverse complement strand
CGCGGCCCCCGACGTGGGGCGAATCCGGCGTACGACGCTCAGTCCCGGAGTCACGCTCCCCAGCGTGCGCCGCCTGCGCTTCCGCACGTGGGCGCTCAGCGCATTGAGACCCAGTGCGTCCTCTCCGCGCGCTGCCCCGACCCGCCGGACAGTCAGTGGGACCCACGGCCCGACCGCTCTCCTGCTCCCCAAGTTCGTCCGTGGTCGCTTCTCCTCCCCGCTCCCCGCCCACCCCACCGCCAGTACGCACCTCCAGTTTAGCTTAATGGTTGGAAGGCCAGGTTCTGAATTCTGCCAGAGGCCAATCTTTACCCTACCCCACCAGGGACCAGCTTCTGGCCTCTAGGCAGCAAATGGAACCGGGTTCTTGAATTGTCAGGTTAAGCTTGGTCAGGAGAGGGTGCTGGCGGGGCGCTACAGGACCAAAGGCTGCTGCTCCAGATTCAGGTGTTTTCTCTTAATTCTTGCTCTCGCCTTGCTGCCAGCAGCAGGTGTGGAGGACATTTCGCGGCATTCGCCCTGTACCTCCCCCGACCCCCATTAACCGTGGATTCTCAATAACTCAGGCAGGCGCCCTTGCCTAGCACCAGCCTGCCAACAACCACAGAGAAGAGCTTCCTGCTTGCTAGATCCAGCCACAGTCCCCTGTTGGCCAGCCTAGGCAGCCTGTACCCTACGCGGTACTGCCTGTTTGCTCAGCAGGTGTGGAACAGCCTTGACGTAGGGTCAAGGAACTTCTTCACTATGAAGTGAGCCCCAAGTTCACCTTCTCCAAGAAGATCTGAATCTCAGCCTTGGGGAGGGGTCCTCTTCCTAATTTGTTTCTTCCTTGGATATTTTCCATTATCCATAATGTATCCTTTAGAGTTCCCTGTATCTCCTTACAGCTAACCCCCTGCTATAATTAATCATTCTTTTAACTTTCCCTGTTTAAATTGCTGTGTGGTTTTCTGGCTTCTAGTGGGGAAACTGACGAATGTTCCTGCTTGTTTGCTGGGTGACCCTGGGCAATTCCCTAAACCCTTCTGTGTCTCCCATGTACAGTGAGGATAATAATAGCTGCCCTACCTAGCCCAGAGTTTTGTAGTAGGATTAAATAATGCAATGTATGTAAAGTAGACGAACGGACATAATTTTGGGTTGTTTTTTTTTTTCCTGCTGGAAGATAAGAGATGGATTGGAGCATAGGAACAGTGAAGACACTACCACACTCAAGGAATTTTAAAAATAGTCATTAATGATGCCAACTGTGAGACTAGATGCAAGTAAGAGCTTAATAAAATGAGTTCCCTCTCCCCTGTTAAAGGTTGCCAGCCTGAAAATTTTGCAGTTACTGAAATCACTGGTGAAATATGGCACGTATGGGAGTGGATCCCGCAGAAAGTTATACCTAAGAGCAATTAGCTTGTGGGTATCATTTTATTACTCACAAATATCCGACGGAGAATATAAAAACCTTGAACAAACCATCCCCAAATAGAGCAGCTTCGTCGACTCTATCTTGCAACCAGACAACAATCCTCTCTAGTCTGCTCATCTGCCCATGAATCTTGACTTATTAGATTTCTCACGTGGCTTATGGGGGACTCCATGTGGCCAAACAAGAATTTCAGGAAGAGTTTTCTGTATCCTTCTCCACTTCATTTCTTCTTCTTTTCTTCTTAATCAGAGGTGGGACAAGAATAGAAAACATAGTATTTTTAAACAATGATGCTTTCTGTTCTTGGACTCCAAATATTGTGATACAAAGATTCTCTTTGAAATGAAGAATCTTGGTTTGAGTTTGGAAATAATAACCCAACAGACCTCTACACTTTAAAATTTGATATTGATTTTAATTAGATTCTTTTTGGGATAAAATTGTGTGTGTGTGAGAGGTCCCTAGGTGGCTCAGTGAGTTAAGTCTCTGACTCTTGATCGTGGCTCAGGTCATGGTTTCATGGTGGTGAGACACAGCCCCACATCTGGTTCCGCACTGGGCATGGAGACTACTTAAGAATCTTTCTCTCCCTCTCCCTTTGCCCTAAAAAAAAAAAAAGTGAGTGTGTGTGTGTGTGTGTGTGTGTCTTTGTGTGTGTATCCATGGGAAAGATGATTTGATACAGGTTTGATGTTCGTCTTATCCACAACTCAAGTACTGAAACAATCCTTTGCCTTTCAAGCTGTCCCATTTGACCCACCATCTTTTCTGGATGTTTCTGTTTAAACATTTAGAATGCTCCGGAATATGTCCTTTTCCTACCTTGATTAAGGCAACTCTTGTATTTCTAGGAAAACAAACATTTCACCAAATGTCTTTAGATTTGCATGTGCTGGATACACAAGCCACCCATGTAAATTTATATAAGAGTGACATGTGTATGTTCTTCTGTGGCAGACTCTTTATTATGTAAATATATTTATGCCAAGCTATACATATGCATAATAATGCCCCTCTATGTGTCTAGGTATAGACAGAGCAGTCTAAGGAAGACATTAGGGTCACTGGTTGGGAGTAAATCTCATGGTACCTTTTCTTTATAATCACCTTCTGTGTTCTCTGAGTTAGCGAAGATCAGGAAGACTTGTTCCAGTGTTATCTGACTGATGGCGTAGTCTTCTAAGTTGAACTGTTCTTTAGCTTCCTCCAAAATACCAAATACCTTTAGCAACAACAATAAAAAGTGCAGTTATCATCGCAGGCCTCCCCTCCAGCCTCCAACCCAGATGAGCATTTCCTGCACTTCCTCCAACTCCTGCCAAGTTCATGTTGGAAGCCAAAAGGGGAAGATGAGAAAATGATTGAATAGACAATTGAGAATCTCTAAGGAAGCACTTCTCTGTCCCTGCTATCTTGTTAGACATGACAAATAATGGGATTGAAGGAAGAGAAATCAATTAAACTCTAGGGGCCTTTGAAAAATAACACACTTTAGAGAATTTTTCTGCTCCTTATACAATGTCAGGCTCCCATTACACATACTTGGATATCAGACACTTCCCCCATCATTAGTGCTTTCTTAACATGTAACATTAGAAGATCATGGTTTCTACATTCACCTTTCCCCAGCTGTTGTCCTTGCGGGGAATGTAGTAGTTTAGGATCTCTTGATTCTCATTCTTTAATACACTACCTAAGAAATGAAAGCAAGATAGATGAATAATCTTAACAGATACCATTTTTAATTTTCAAAATATTGCTATATAAACTTCATTATACACAATAGAGGGGTGAATAGACATTGTTAATACAAAAAAAAAAGGACATGGTCAAATAACTCACTCTCTTTGGTATACATGACATAGTTAACTCCTTTCAGATTTATTCCTAATGAAATAGCCTTATTATGTGGAGTTCATAGCAATTATTGAGGGCAGGCTTTCAGGTACAATAGAGTTGTCAGCTCACATGCCCCATGTTAAGAACCTGAGCCTCCAAGGGGATCCTGGGTGGCTCAGTTAGTTAGGCGTCTGACTTCAGCCCAAGTCATGATCTCCTGGTTTGTGAGTTCAAGCTCCACATTGGGCTGTGTGCTTACAGCTCAGAGCCTGGAGCCTGCTTCAGATTCTGTGTCTCCTTCTCTCTCTGCCCCTCCCCTGTTCCTGCTCTGTCACTCTCTCTAGAAATTAAATAAACATTAAAAAATATATATTTTTAAAAAACTGGTTCAGTTTCACCTGTGAGATATAGCAAGTTGGAAGGACTGCCACTCGCACTCTTACTATAAGAAAGCTGGACAAATGGCAGTAATGTTTTTCTTGAACCCTTCAGTTTTATGATAGGGCAAACTCAGGGCGACTTGTATCTGGGGAGAGACAGGCATCTACAGAGAGGATTAAAGCCAGAGCATTTACTGTATAAGGCAGACACTGCCAGGTGATAGAAGTGGAATTTAAAAAATGTAATAAGTACCTAAAGATCAAGAGTAGGATAGCAAGAGAATTATGAAGCCCACTCTTTTCTTTTTAACTTCTTTGATTTAGGTTTTTTAGTAGTGCTTTTTACACACATTAGAGAACTGGATTTTGCTTATGAGCCAAGCTGTAATTTTTTTTCATTTTATGCGGGAGTTAAGTCTATTTCTATATGCTTAAAGGAACTGTATGTTTAATTGTAGTTTTCCCATATGGGTCAGTGTTTAGTGTCCTTCCTTCAAGAAGAGCTAGGACAGCCCACAGTAGTGAGGTTTTCTGGTCACAGCTTCTCTTGTGGTAATTTAAGACACCACATGAACTAGAAGTTTGTGCTGAATGAATGCATTAGGTGTGTATTGAACTTCGTAATGAACACACCCATCTGCATGTGTCATATGCACATCAGAAACACTATGACCAACACTGGAGTAACTATTTTCCCACACATCTGTTCTCCACATCTCCACTTCCAATCATTCCTTATCTATTTTCTTTCTTTCTTTTTTTTTTTAAGTTTACGTATTTATTTTGACGGGGGAAGGAGGGGGAAAGAGAGAGAATCCCAGGCAGGCTCCGCACTGTCAGCACGGATCCTGACGTGGGCCTTGGACCCAGGAACTGTGAGGTCATGACTTGAGCCAAAATCAAGAGTTGGAGGCTTCACTGACTGAGCCACCCAGGCACCCTACTTATCTATTTTCTGATCTTCATTCCTATTACGTAATCAGTCATGCTCTTTTCCATCGCCTGGAAGACAAACTTACAACTCTTCAGCCTGACACACAATGGGAACTTCTCTGATATTTTATTCAGCCTAACAGAGTAGGATAAGATGAAAAACCAGAATTATTAAAATTTTTTCCATGCTTCTGCTTTATGTTTATGAAAGAGAGGTAAAGGCCAGAAGGAAATGGTTGCTGTTTCTGGTATTAAACCATATAGGCAGAGGTGCTTGTTGATTTTAGCAGCAGAAGCAGAATTAGTTTTGAGAGAAACACTTTGTGGTTCTTGTTTGCATTTCTATACCACACCCTGGCTGAGACATCAGAAGATTGGGATACATGCTTAGTTAGTAGAAAAAAGCCTTAAAACTTTGCAAAGATAATATGTGAAAATAATTGAGAATTATACTTAAAAATACGACTTTAGCTATGTAATTTATAGTGACAGCACAAATCCAAAACTGTCTTATTAAAATGATATAAGAGCTAAGTGAGAACCTTCCTTTATGTGTGTGAAAAGCTATGCCTCGTTATAGAAAGAAGGATCCGAAAAGGAATTCAGTGTGGAAGATCAATAAATAACAATAACCCACAGGAAACACTTATTGGAGACATAAAACATATGGATGATGAAATAATAAAACCATAATTAAACATATCTTTATAAAAGTTAGCCTAACCTAGTTTACCTGGGAATGTCAGTGTGATGAAAAATTTTAAATCATTCAGTTTATCCTCCTGTGTATCAGTCTTGACCTTGATCTTCAGGATGTAAATGTTGCCAAACTTGTTTTTGAGGTGCTGAGGGCTACCCAGGCACACGAACTTTCCCTGCACCATGATGGCCAACCTGGTACAGAAGGCGTCACATTCCTCCATTCTAGCAAAACATGATACCATAACAAGTTCTGGTTTTGGAGCACATTCTGTTGTTCAAACAGAGCCAGGATTTGTGACTCTATTTTCAACGTGAAGTGGAATTTGGTAATCATAAATGTTATATTGGGAAGTGAAAAATTTTCAAACAATTAGTAGTAGAGTACAAATCCTTAAACACAGCATCTCTCAGACTTCCTGTTCTTTCCCCACTCTTAATTATTTAACTCAATAAGTATTTTTGGCCATCCCATTCATTAGGATTAAGGAGGAACTCACACACCCTCAGATTTATTGTCAATATTCCTAGCCCTAAATAATTATCGCTTATAGCCAGTACAGTACGTGCCAACCCTCACCCAAGCCTCCAAATGAGCCACACCTATGGGAAGTTATGATGACGGCTTTGCCACGTTCACGTGTCCATGTCACAGCATTCCAGAGCAGGCGTCGGGCTCCAGGGTCCATGCCAGTTGATGGCTCATCTAGCAAAATTACTGAGGTATTTCCCATTAGGGCAATAGCAGTACTCAGCCTACGTTTGGTTCCTCCACTTTATGGTCATAGAAGGAGAGAAAATTTAGAGGAAAAGGTGGTTATACAAATTAGTTATTTATATGAAAGAACATAAACATATCAACAAATATTTAACATGAAATTCCACACAGCATTGATTAGTTTAACTTCAATAAGTTGGCAGGCCCAGTACAGGTGTATATAGCAATTAATTTTCATTGGAAATGCAGATGAGTGACCTCTATGTAACTGATTTTAACTACATTATCAGGGGCATTTATTTACTTGTGCTTAGGGTACCATGGTTTCCCAAGTAAATGAATCTACCACAGTTCAAAGGGCCTAGATTCCTCCTTTCTTGGGAGACAAAGAACCATTTGGACACTAGAAAGAATGATACAACTTTGAGATTATACTGATAATATATTGAGGTAATATCCCTTTTGACATTTAGAGGCTATAGTTCAAATAGAACTAGCATTTTTAGTTTCATTTCTGCAAAAGAGAGACATGGAACTGCACTGATCTATCTTATTAGTATTATCTGAAACTAGCAACTCATGAGATAGTTTCACAGTTAGAGAATAGTGTGGCAGAGGGACTTAGGTAGAGCTGTGCACATTCATTTCAAACATCAGAAACATAGGGAAGCATCTCAACATTAGCAAAAGCAACAAAAAGATCATCATAATGAAACAGCTCACCTGTAGGTACTGATAAGCTTGTCAGCATGGAGTTCCAGTTGCATTGAATTCAACCATCTATTCACATACAGCTGAATCTGGGGCTCAGCGATCCCCCATAATCTGGCATACATGATCATTATTTCCCGACCAGTCATGTATTCCAGCAATGCTTCAGTCTGAGGACAATAGCCAACTCTTGACTTCACCTGATTATGAGAATTGCCTTAATAAAGACCCAAGTCATCTGTCCCATTGAGTGCCCCTGGATGAGATAGAAGACTACAGTCCTCCTTGTCTCAAAGAGTCTTACCAATAATTCTTCCTTTCTAAAGGCTACACAATGATGGCCATTGGATCTATTGTAATAAGTTGGAATAAAAGATTCCTTAGAACAGTTTTAATGATTTTAGGAATGAAAAAGTTAGAAATAAAGTCCCAGAGACCAATGAATTTGGAGGAATGTTAGAATACGAGATACTTCCCTCATTAATAAGAAATTCTAATGGGCATGGTCACCATGGAAGTTTTTGCATTGTACAACCTGCACAGTCATGTGTGTACCTTGTTTCAGAGTAAGACTGAACCAGAAGCAAAGCCTTTCCCCACTCTCACAAAAAGGAGAATGCAATAAATGTTGCTTTGTCAATAACCAACCTTTTTATGGATTTGCATTCAGAAGCACATAGACTAGGTATTTAGAGGAAAAGAGAGTAACACTGTCTTATTAAAATTAATTAAAAATTAATTAAAATTTAAAATAGTTATTTTAAATAATTAAAATTCATACCTTTTCCTCTGAGATTTTATTAGTTAATTTACAGTAATCCCAGACTATTAGCAGCCCTAGTCTGTTGGCAGAAATCAAAACAAACCCTTTCTTCTATTCTAGATATAAAATTACTGTCCCATATAATCTTTGAAAGTAAATGAGCTTCATACAACCATAATTCAGTGAACAGAGAAAAAGATACCGTGAATGCCATCAGCAGAAACAATACTTACGAGCAGCATATTTGTAACGACTTCAGAAATAGGTATTATCAGATCAGATGAGAAAATGATTGTGCTTATTATGTTTAAATAAATTTTATTATTTTTTTCTTGAACATTTTTTTAAATGTTTATTTATTTTAGAGAGAGAGAAAGAGAGAGAGCACAAGGGGAAGAGGAGTGATGGAGAGGGAGACACAGAAATCCAAAGCAGGCTCCAGGCTCTGAGCTGTCAGCACAGAGTCAGATGGGGGGTTTGAACTCATGAGCTGTGAGATCATGACCTGAGCTGAAGCTGGGTGCTCAACCGACTGAGCCACCTAGGTGCCCCTAAGTAAATTTTAAAAACTTAAGAATATATTCATGAAAAAAGTGAAGCTGGAGATAATACAGTTCCAGATATCAAGTTATAGCACAAAGCTGTACTAATCAAAAAGAGACACATAGATCAATGGAACAGGATAGAAAGTCCAGAAACAAACCCACAATTATATGGCTAATTAATCTTCAACAAAAGAGGCAAGAATATGTAATGGAATAAAAATAGTCTTGTCTCTTCAACAACTGATGATGGGAACACTGGACAGCTACATGAAAAATAATGAAACTGGACTCCTTTTTTTCACCATACACACCAAAAAATTCAAAATGGATTAAAGACCAAAATGTGAGACATGTAACCATAGAAGTCCTAGAAGAGAACATAGGCAGTCATTTCTCTGATATTGGCCACTGAAACATTTTTCTAGATATGTCTCCCAATGTAAGGGAAATAAAAAACAAAAATAGACTATTGGGGCCACCTCAAAATAGAAAGCTTCTGAACAGCAAAGGAAACAATCAACAAAACCAAAAGACAACCTACTGAATGGGAGAAGATATTTCCAAATAACATAATCAAGGAAGGGTTTGTATCCAAAATATATAAAGAATGGATACAACTCAACATCCCCAAAATGAAATAATCGAATTAAAAAATGGGAAGAAGACATGAACAGACATTTCTTCAAAGAATACATTTAGCTCTCCAACAGCCACATGAAAAGATGCTCAATATCATTTATCATCAGGGAAATGCAAATCAAAACTACAATGTGATATCACCTCACACTTATCAGAATGGCTAAAGTCAACAACACAATAAACAACAGGTGTTGGCAAGGGTGTGGAGAAAGGGAAACCCTTTTGCATGGTTTGTGGGAATGTAAATTGGCGCAGCCACTATGGAAAACAGAGGTTCCTCAAAAAATTAAAAATAGAACTACTCTATGATCCAGTAAATCCACTACTGGGTGTTTATTCCAAAGATACAAAAACACTAATTCAAATGGATACATGCACCCCAATATTTATTGCAGCATTATTTACAATGGTCAAATTATGGAAGCAACCCAAGTGTCCATTGACTGATAATGAATGGATAAAGAAGTGGTATATACATAAATACAAATGAAATATTACTCATCCATAAAAAGAATGAAATCTTGGCATTTGCAACAACATGGATGGAGCTAGAGGGTATAATGCTGACTGAAATAAGTCAGTCAGAGAAAGACAAACACCATATGATTTCACTCCATACAGAGAATTTAAGAAACAAACAAATGAATCAAGAAAAAAAGAGAGGGGAAGAGACAAACCAAAAACCAGATTCTGTTTTTTGAATGCTTATTTGTTTTTGAATGCACAAGAGGGGATGGCAGAGAAAGAGGGGGACTGAAGATCTGAAGCAAAGAAGGCTCTGCACTGACAGCAGTGGGCCCCATCAAGCTCGAGTCTATGAACTGTGAGATCGTGACCTGAGCAAAAGTTGGCCACTCAACCGACTGAGCCATTCAGGCACCCTGAAACAGACTCTTTTTTTTTGAATCCCCTTACAGTTTTATTTATTTTTTTTAATTAATAGTTTATTACCAAGTCGGTTTCCATACACAACTATCAAGAACAAGCTGATGCTTATCAGAGGGGAGGCAGGTAGGGAATGGGTGAAATAGATGATGGGAATTAAAGAGTACACTTATCATGATGAGCACTGAGTAATGTATGGAATTGTTGAATCACTATGTTGTACATCTGAAACCAATATAACACTGTTTGCTAACTATACTGGAATTAAAAAATATTAATAAAATTTAACAAATCTTTATGAAAAAGAAAAGTATAAAATCAGCTTTATACTTTGGATATTCAGTCATATTTTGGAAATAAACCATATATAACATCTAAAAACTAAAAATAAGTAAATAAAGCATGTTACAAACTTTATGAATGTGTTTGATAGCAATTTAATCACAATGGAAGAAATTAGCATGGAGATTAAGTAATAAGAAAGGACCTAGAATGTAGCACAAAAATTAAAAGTTGGAGAAGCAGGAAAGTGAGAGATAAGGATAGACTGGAAATATCTGGATAATTGAAGTTGCAGAAAGAGGGAAAAAAGGAACAGGAGAAATATTTGAAGAAATCATAAGTGAATTTATGTATGTATTATGTATTTATTTATGTATATATATTTATTGCATATATATAAAATAGAATATTACTTGGTGATCAAAAAGAATGAAATTTTGCCATTTGTAGCAACATGGATGGAACTAGACTGTACTATGCTAACGAAATAAGTCAGTCAGGGAAAGACAAATATCATATGATTTCACGCAGATGTGGAACTTAAGAAACAAGCAGATGAACATAGGGGAAGGAAAGCAAAACTAAGATAAAAACAGAGAGGGAGACAAGCTATAAGACGCTCTTAAATTCACAGAACTGAGGGTTGCTGGTGGAGTGTTGGGTGGGGAAATGGGCCAAATGGGCAACGGGCAGTAAGGAGGGCACTTGTGAAGATGGGCACTGGGCAATATATGTAAGTGATGAGTCACTAAATTCTATTCCTGAAATCATTATTATGCTACATGTTATATGCTATGCTATATGCTAACTGATTGGGCTTTAAATAAAAAGAGAAAAAATGCTAACTAGACATATAAATGAATTCTCTTAAACTGACAAATGGCAGCCAAACATAATAGTAGAACTTTAAAAGTATTCCATGCAAAGGCAGTATTCATCATCATTGCCAGTATTCAACATTGTACTGGTGGTTCCGCTTGATGCAATAGCACAAGAAATGAAGAATGACAATGGGAAAGGAAGAAAAACTCTCATTATTTTTCATTGATAAACCTACCTACATAGAAAAGCCACACTAATCTGCAGATAAACTGAAAACTAATTAGAAAATTAGTTCATCTAGGTTTCTGGATAATAATATCAGCATATATAAATTTCAACAGCATTCCTGAATACTACAACTTATGATAGAAAAAAAGATCCCATGAATAGTATCAATAAAATTGCCAATGTACAAATTATAATAATAAGTTGATAACGGAGGAGAAGGAGGAAGAGGAGGAGGAGGAAGAATTGTTAAAAGGAAATAACTGAAACTGTAAAGAAGGTTAGGGGTAGAATTACAAAACAATGCTAAAAATAATAAATCAGAAAAATGTCCACCGGGGAAGCTCCAAGCCCTTGTTTTCCATGGAAACCTCAAAAACAATCAGAAAGGGACTAAAATAACATTATAGGGCTCTGAAAAACAGTTAAAGCCTACAGCAACCAAGTGAATATTTAATTAAGAAAAAGTCATCTTCAAAATGGTAAGATACTTGGTGGCATTTTTACTCACCCTTGCCCAACCCCTCCCTGTTGCAGAACAGTCTTGGTTTGGGGAGGCACCAGCCCAGTTCCCTATTACTTCTCTCAAATGAGAGGGAGCAGAGTAAACCTGTCTGAGGAATGCCTGAGGATTGGTGCTTGTTTCGCCTGGGCAGAAAACTGGAGGGTACTGTTCATGAAGGCTGCAGGCTGCAGCAAGACTGTAGACCTGAAGACTCCTGGAATAATACGAAAAGGCACAAGAACAAGCAGACAAGATGTATGCATAGAAAAGATGTAAGAATATCATAAGCCTTCACCTAAAGCCGATATCTGGGTTCAGAACACACTCAGCTGAATAGTGAAGGATGGCTTCAGCACAGACCCAGTCTGCAAAGACTAGGAGAGGTGGCTGCTTTGTCAGCAGCCCAATTTTCAAAAAGACATACAAATAAACATGAATAGAAGGCCCAAACAATAGAATAAAATAAATTGGCAGAAATCGCTCCAGAAGCAGCACAGGTATGACTTACTTGATAAAGACTTTAAAAGAATTGTCTTTGACATGCTCAAAGAACTAAAGGAAACCACAGAAAAAGTATTAAAGAAAATTATGAAAATGATAAGTGAACAAAGTGAGAATACCAACAAAGAGGAAGAAATGATTTAAAAAGAGAAATTCTGGACCTGAAAAATAGAATAAATGAATTTAAAAATTCACTAGAAGGGTTCAAGAGCAGTTTGAACAGAAAGAAGAAAGAATCAGTGAACTTAAATCTTGGAGATTTGAAATTATTAAGTCTGGGGAGCAGAAAGAAAAAAGAAGGGGCTTATTCTACATCATCAAACATGGCAGCATATACACATGGGAGTCCCAGAAGGAGAAGAGACAGAAATGGGAGGAAAGGTTATTAGAAAAAACTTTCCAAGTTTAAAAAAATATATGAATTTATTAATTCAAGGCACTACAAACTTTAAGTAGGAAAACTCTAAGAGATCTACAGTAAGACGTATTTTAATAAAACTGTCAAAAGACTAAAGCAAAGACATAAACTTGAAAGCAGCAAGCGACAGCAATTCATCACATAGAAAGGATTCTCCATATGATCATCTGTAGATTTCTCGGCAAAAACTTTGAGACTAGAAAGTTGTGGGATGATATATTTAAAGTTAGAAAAAACATCAACCAAGAATTCTATACCAAGAATTTTGTCCTTCAAAAATAGGAGAAAATAAATTCACTGATAAATAAAAGATAAGGGAGTTCATTACCAACAGATCTATCCTACAATAAATGCGAAAAACAATCTTTTACATTGACATTAAAGGACACTAGACAGTAAATGAAAGCCATATGAAGCGATAAACATCTCTGGTAAAGGTAAGTACACTGGCACATATAAAAACCAGAATTATTATAATTTTGATTTATGTCTCAACTATTTATTTTATACTGTATTTAAAAGAAAGTGCCTAAAATAATTTTTAATGGTACACAGAGTATAAAGATGTAATTTGTGACAACAATGACAAGGTGTGGACATGGGAACCATGGTGTACAGAAGTAGAGTTTTGTGTGGGATTGAAATTCAGTTGGTATCAGTTCAAAATAGATTGTTACAACTTTGGGATATTACATGAAATCTAAATGGTAATCAAAAAAGAAAATATATGTACAATATACACAAAAGGAAATAAATGTATCAAAACATGTAACCACGAAAAAAAATCAACTAAACACAATGTAAAGCAGTAATGGAGGAAATTAGGGGCAAAAAGCATCAGTAAGAGATATGGTAAACAACAAAGGGCAAAAGTAAGTCTTCCTCTATCAGTATTTTCTCTAAAGGTACATGGATTTAATTCCCCAATCAAAAGGCATAGATGGGCAAAATGAATTAAAAAAAACAAACATGATCCAAATATACGCGATTTAGTCAGACTCACTTTGGTTTAAGGACACAAATAGGTTGAGAGTAAAAGGATAGGAAAAAAATTTCATGAAAATTGTGACCAAAAGAGCTGAGTATCTATACTATTATTAGAGAAAATAGACAAAGTCAATAACGGTTACAAGAACAAATACAGTATTATATATTGATAAAAGGGTCAATTTACCACAAAAATATAACAATTATACATACATATATATATACACACATATATATATACCAAACATCAGTGCTCTAAAGTATATGAAGAAAACATAATAGATTTGAAAGAATAAACAAACTGAAAAATATGAGTTGGAGACTTCAGTACCCCACTTTTACTTATTTTCTTTAAATTTTATTATTGAAGTATATTTAACATACAATATTACATTAGTTTGAGGTGTACAACGTAGTGATTAAGTTCTATACATTATGCAGTGCTCACCGTAAGTACAGTTACCGTCTGTTACTAGACAATGTTGTTATAATATTGACTATGTCCCCTATGCTATGTTTATCATCCTCACAACTTACTTATTTTACAACTGGAAGTTTGTACCTCTTATTCCCTTTCATTTATTTTGTCCATCCTTCTACCTATTCCTTCTTAAAAACCCTGCATCTAGAGTCGGCTTCTGTTTCTGTTTGTACATTTGTTCATTTGTTTTTAGGTTCCACATATAAGTAAAATCAAATGGTATTTTTCTCTCTCTGTGTAACTTATTTCACTTAGCATAATACCATCTAGGTCCATCTATGTTGTTGCAAATAGCAAGATATCATTTTTTAATGGCTAAGTGATATTCTGTTGTATTTACATCTTTTTTATCCCTTCATCTATCAATGGACACTAAGTTTGCTTCCATATCTTGGCTACTGTAAATGATTCTGCAATAAACATAGGGGTGCATATATCTTTTTGAATTAGTGTTTTTGTTTTCCTTGGGTAAATACTCAGTAGTGAAATTTGCATATCATATGATATTTCTATTTTTTGAGGAATCTTCTTACTGCCTTCTGGGAATTTTGAAATCTCTGACCCCAAGGACCACCTAGAAGAACCTAATCACTTCCTTTTATCAAGGATCACTTCTTTCTCTATTTCAATTTCTTCCCTTTTAGTGTAAATGTGGTCAAGTTATTTAAGGTAAAAAATATCTCCTATCTCATTCCCACAATTTTTAGTGAATTCTAACACTTTCTTTTGCTTCAAAGCTAACGTTCTTCAAAGTATAATCCAAATTCTCAGTTTCACCTCTGTTACTAGAATACTATTCATCCTAGAGCATGCAGACTTCCACACCCCATCTTCCTGATGTCATGACAACATTCCATGAACTACTGAGGAAAGACATGCACTATTCAGGCTCCCATTACTACCACCCAACTCACCATAGTACAGTAGTTCTTGCTAACTGCATCAGTGAACTTCTAGTCGCTAAATCCAATACACAGGTGCCTGGGTGGCTCAGTCAGTTAAGCGTCGGACTCTTGATTTCAGCTCATGGTTTATGAGTTTGAGCCCCGCGTCAGGCTCTGTGCTGATACCATGGAGCCTGCTTACGATTTTCTCTCTCCTCCTCTCTCTGCTTCTCTCTCACACTCTCTCAAAATAAATAAACTTTAAAAAATCCAATACACACTATTCTGGCTTTATATTGCCTGAAGTTTTCTGGAATTTGATACCTTTGACCATTTTCTTCTTGTATTTTTTCCCCACTTAGCTATTCCCCAAGATTATGCACTCTTTCCCATTGGCATGCGCACTAATGACTGGCTGATTCAGGGATACAAAAGACAGCTACCTTGCTTTGATTTGGGACCACTCTGAAAGGCCATCCTGTTCCAGAGCTCTAATGTGCGTGAAGACCTCAGTTATATGTGAGCTGCACTTATACATGAACTGCAACTTCTGCCCAGTCCTTCCCTCCTTATAGTACCTTGTCTGGCATATGTTAGATGTACTATTGATAGAACTTGCCTTTTACTCTAATGGTGTCAAAGAACACAAAAGATACTCATGTCTTAGATTCTGCTCTTGTTGCCTTTCCTCAAAAATGTATTTCTCTCTCCAGAATCTACTGAGTTGACAGTATCAATATCAGTGTCTACCATGATGGCCATCTATTTTCCTCAGCATCTGCCTATCACCTGTACCTCAAGTCATCAAGCTTCTCATATCTTAGAGTGTAATAGTGTCTTACTTTTTGGAGCCTTTTAGTGATGCTAAATTGCTCAAGGAACACATCCCCAGAGGTAATAGTCTCCTCTCCAGTCAAAATTTTGAAGGTAGTAGTTTTTCCAGCTCCATTGAATCCAAGCAATCCAAAGCACTCTCCTTTTTGGACTATAACAGAGATATTTTTCACAGCCAGAATGACTGGATACTTAAAATATATCTGAAAAAAAAGCCAGAAAACACAATATGGTAAAGAATATTTGAAAATCAAATATAATGCATTTCTCTGATGTCTGTGGACCGCTACTTCAGGCAGTTTCACAAGAACTCTTCTAGTATCCTGGAAACACACACACAGATTCTGAAGAACCACAGCGTGTCCGGGACCCCAGTGACATGCTCTCGGGGACAAGCGAGGCCAGCATATATTGGCCAGTGAATGATGTTACCTTTATGAGCTCCTTAATAAGCACTGCAGAGTTCGGCAACTCCTGAGGCTGCTCCAGGATTCTCTGTCTTTCATTTTGTACATCTTCATCATCAGATTCTCCAGATAGTTCTTTGGATACTTTTTCCTATATTTTCAAAACAGTAATCAGAAAAGTATATTCTATTTAGGTGTCTGGTTTAGAGTGGGTGTTTTCATGAAAGCTAAACTGGGAATAATCTCAAAGATGTTAATAAAGATTTTAGTAATTCCATGAAGTCTTTGAATATCACCTGAGCATCATGTACAACTTGACTAAGCTTTGAATAATAGTTTATCAGGACAATGATGAGGAGTAGGAAAAGTCATTGCACATAGAAATATTGTGAATTAATATGCTAAATATGTAGTTAAATCTTTAAAGGAAAGAATTTATTTTTTAAGTTTTTACTTAAATTCCAGTTAGTTAACATACAATGTAATATTAGTTTCAGGTGTACACTATTGTGACTCAATACTTCCATGCAACATCTGGTGCTCATCACAACAAGTGCACACCTAAATCCCCATCACCTGTTTAACCCATCTCCACACCCTCTTCCCCTCCAGTAACCAACAGTTTGTTCTCTATATTAAGAGTCTGTTTCTTAGTTTGCTTCTTTCTCTCTTCCCCCATCTATGTTCACTTGTTTTGTTTCTTTTTTTTCTTTTTTTCTTTTTGAGACAGAGAGAGACAGAGCACAAGTGAGGGAGGGGCAGAGAGAGAGGGAGACACAGAATCTGAAACAGGCTCTAGACTCTGAGCTGTCAGCATACAACCCGATGCAGGGCTCGAACCCTTGAACCGTGAGATCATGACCTGAGCTGAAGGTGAGTCATCCAAGCACCCCACACTTGTTTTGTTTCTTAAATTCCACATGTGAATGAAATCATATGCTATTTTTTTTAAAGACAGAATTTAAAGCATTCAGGGAAATGGTTATATAACTTGGATCTTTACACAGGAAATCATCCCAAGAGGGTATGGAAATTCTAAAACACAGCCATGAATTTTAAATAATAAATAACTTTTTCCAAAATCAATCAGGAATAGAAGCAAGAAAATCAGGAAGGAATTTCCTAAGAAATTCACTAAACCCCAGGGCCTATATTTGCAGGATAAATATTACAAGATAACATTGCTCTTTATTATTCTGGACTAGACCAAGTAGCTTCAGGAAACTGATCTCAAGATGGTAGAACAGAAATTTGGCATAATTTTAAGGACTGTTTTGACCAAGCAATCCAGAACATATTCATCTTTGTTTACACAAATTTAAAAAATTAGGATTATATAGCATGTTGTTTTTTCCAGAACTGGACACCTCGGGAAAAATTGCAGTCACAACTAGGATCAATCACGTGTAATTTATTACAATTACAGTATGTCCAATACTGAAAGGCTAAAAAAGAACAACTCTTTCTTTATGAGGGAAAGGAAAAAATCAGTAGGACTTCACCCTGAAATATTCTGTGACTAACAGAATGTCAATTTGAGGAGATATGTGGACCTGGGACCTAGTGAAACTAGTGATGATACTCTAAAAAATAATCATTTAAAGGCTCCAGAAATGATCCTAAGGGCATACAACAAATGAAGAAACATATATTCAATAAATCTGCTAAACTTGGTAAGAACAGTGAAATTCTGTGGCACTGGATCATAACCCACCCTCTTCCTCCCTTCCCACTGCTCAGAAAAGAACTTCACTTCAGGCAGGTGCAGCCATGAACACAAAGATTCCTCTTCCCCCACCTTTACAAAGGCTCAAGTAAATTCTTGGGAGACAGAGAATTAAGCATTTCTCATTTTGCAGAGGCTATGTTCTGGGTGAATGTAATTGGGAATTTGGGGTTCCCTTCTTCCACCTATTCTCCACACAGGAGTGGAGGATCCTCTATCTTGGGGGTAGTGTGGAATATTGAACTCCAGTTCATTCTTAGGGCAGAGGCTTCCTGCTGGGAGGACTAAGCCAACAAGACCAGAGACTACTGTTCCCTACTGAGTACCCAGCTCCTGAAACAGTGATACCACTCAAGAAAGAAGCACACCACTGTTTCTGCCCTCATCTTTGTAGCCATTGCTCAGAAATTTTACCCAGGGGTAGAGCCATATATTGTAAAACAGAGAGCTCATATATTCTCCCCCTTAGAACTGCCTTCATTTGAAACAGCATTGCCAAGTTCAAGCCTAAAGATACTCTCAAAACAATGGTGGTTTCTGTGTAAAGCAATTAAGAAATGACTGGTAGTTCGTTAGAGATATAAATTAACCATAGGCTAGCTACTCTACTAGAAAGAATCAGGGAAAGAGACAGCTGTGAAGAGCCCTCCTGGGCTAAAACAAATCTTAAATACTGACCTCAAACTATTTCTGCAAAGAAGCCCAAATGTAATGGTGCTATCAATAAAGCAATTTATGTGTTAGGAGAACACATTGTTGACAGAAATACAAAAATCAGCCAGCAATTAGTGGAGCTTAACAGTTGGGTGTGGATATGGAAAGAGACAAAGAGAGACCTTCAAACTACTGTTATTCCACGGTTACTGCCTCCATGCCCAGGTCTGGATCCTTAGGAACAATATCAGAGGCTTCACACTACAAGGAAAATAGACTTCACAAAAACATCCCAGCCAGTCACTTAGACAAACTAGCAAATGACAAAAGTTCCCTAGGAAAGGACAGTTCCTAGAGAACCAGTACATACTTATTATGTGTACATATTAAATATTCAGGGGTGCCTGGGTAGCTGAGTTGGTTGAGTGTCTGACTCTTGATTTCATCTCAGGTCATGATCCCAGGATTCTGGGAGTGAGACCTGCGTCAGGCTCCATGCTGAGTGTGGAGCCTGCTTAAGAGTCAGTCTCTCTCTCTCTCTCTCTCCCCTCCCCTCCCCTCTGCCCTCCCACTCTCTTTAAAAGAAAAAAGGCCTCTTTCTAAAATAAATAAGTAGATAAGTAAACAAACAAATAAACAAAATATCCAGAGCTCAGCAAAAATTATAAGAGAAAGAGGAAACTGTGTTCCATACACAGAAAAAGAGCAAGCAATAGGAACTGCCTATGAAAATGACCAGATGTAAGATTTAACAGACAAAGACTTTCAAAGTAGCCACTATACATATTTTCAAAAGAAGGAAACCATGCTTGAAGGGATAAAAGGAAGTATTATGACAATGTTTTTTCAAATCAAGATTAACGATAGCAAGATAAAAAAAAAAGAATCAGGTTGAAGTTCTGGATGTGAAAAGTGTAATTAAAATGAACTCATAGGTCTAGCAGAAGAAACCTAATAGGGGACCATGGGAAGGGGAAAGGGGGAGGAAGAGCTGGGGAGAGGGAGTGAGGCAAATCAAGAGAGGCTTTTGAATACTGAGAACAAACTGAGGGCTGAGGAGGGAGGGGGGAAGGGGCAAGGGGTGATTGTCATGGAGGGGGACACTTGCAAGGAAGAGCACTGGGTGTTATATGAAAACCAACTTGGTAACAAAGAATTTAAATTAAGAAAAATAAAAAAAATTAAAAATAAAGACTCACTAGAAGGGCTTAATAACAAATTTGATCTGGCAGAAAAAAATGAATAAGGAAACTTGTAGATAGATACACAGAGAGTGTGAAACCTGAAGAATGGAGAGAAAAACCAATCAAGAAAAATGAATAAAGCCTCAGAGAAATGTGGAATACCATTTAGTAGTGCACCAATATACACATAATGGGACTGTCAAATGGAAAAGAGAGAAGCAAGCAGAAAAATACTTAAAGAACTGGCCGAAACTTCCCAAATTTCATAAAAAACATTATACGTATCCACAGTATTGTACTTGAATACCAAGTACAATAAATACAAATATATCTGTACACAGACATAGAAAAAATGCTGAACGCCAAAGGCAAGGAGAAAATCTTGAAATCACCAGGAGAAAAACATTTATCACTTATAAGAGATTCCCAACAAGAGTAATCCCTGACTAAAACCAACAGCACAAGAAACAACAGCTGTTGGCAAGCATGTGGAGAAAAAGAAACACGTTGTATACCCTTGGTGGGAATGCAGAGTGGCGTAGCCATTATGGAAAACAGTATGGAGGTTCCTCAAAATGTTAAAAATATAACTACCCTGTGATCCAATAATTGCACTATTAGGTATTTGCCCAAAGAATACAAAAACAGTGATTCAAAGGGATACATACACAGCTACATTTTTGTAGCATTGTTTATAATAGCCAAAATATGGAAAGATCAACTGAGGAATGGGTAAAGAAGTCTTATATATGTATATTAAAAATATATATATATAAAACTTTTATGTATGTATGCATATATATTTTATATGTATGGTCATAAATGTAACTTTTATATATGTACCTCTATATGGATAAATGGATAAAGAAGTTATATATATATATTACTCAGCTATAAAAAAGAATAGAATCTTGCCATTTGCAACAATATGGATGGAGCTGGAGAGTATAATGCTAATCGTAATACCTCAGTCAAAAAGACAAACACCATAAGATTTCACTCATATGTGGAATGTAAGAAACACAATAAAGAAAAAAAGAGAGAAACCAAGAAGCAGACGAAGAAGCTCTTAACTACAGAGAACTGATGGTTGTCAGAGGGGAAATTGGTGGGGGGCGGGGTATGAGTGAAACAGGTGAAGGGGATTAAGAGTACACTTATCCGCTAAAGATGCTTCAAGATAGGGGTGCCGGGGTGGCTCAGTCATTGTGTCCAACTCTTGATTTCGGTTCAGGTCATGATCTCATAGTTCGTAGGGTTGGGCTCTGCACTCATAACGTGGGGCCTGCCTGGGATTTTCTCTCTCTGTCCCTATCTCTGCCCCTCCCCACCTGCATGCACAATCTCTAAAGAAAGAAAGAAAGAAAAGAAGGAAAAGAAAGAAGAAAGGAAGAAAGGAAGGAAGGAAGAAAATAAACATTAAAAAATGTACACTTATGAGCACTGAGTAATGCATAGAATTTTTTGAATCACTCTATTGTGCATCTGAAACTAATATAACATTTTATGTTAACTATACTGGAATTAAAATTTTAAACTTAATTAAAAAAATGTAAAATATAAACATGCACGGGAAAATGCAGTGATGTGAATTGCTTGATATTCATACTTTATTAAACATGGTGATAAAACAAAAAATATTTGAAAGAGAAAGAATCTAATCATGGGAATGACCTTGCCATTCCCCGAATTATCCTAAGTAAATAATTGTGACTAGAGTTATGTGGATGATAGTCTTTTTAGTGGCATTATGCACAGCTATTAGTAAAGGCTGGAGTGGACAAGTTAAGGAGAGAGATAAGCTGCTGTAAGAATGAGTCAATTCTGCTTTCCAAATCTCATGAGAATCTCTTTCCTTAACAGCTCTAAATTGGGGGGTGCTGGGTGGCTCAGTCGGTTGAGTGTCAGACTTCTGCTCAGGTCATGATCTCACAGTTTGTGGGTTCCAGCTCTGCGACGGGCTCTGTGCTGACAGCTCAGAGCCTGGAGCCTGTTTCTGATTCCATGTGTCCCTCTCTCTCTGCCCCTCCCCTGCTCATGATCTGTCTCTCTCTGCCTCTTGAAAATCAATAATGTAACAATAACAACAACAATAAACTGGAATAATACAGGGAAGGGGATTCTGGAAAATAAGGTTCTGGCTTAGCCAAGTCGGCATCATGCCTTAGTATATAATACTCAAACTGGTGGAAACCGAAGATAATGAAAAACTCTTAAATAATGTAGTGTGGAAGTTCCTCAAAAAACTATCAAGAGAACTCCCCTATGACCCAGCAATAGCACTGCTGGGGATTTACTCAAGGGACATAGAAGTGCTGATACATAGGGGCACATGTACCCCAATGTTCAGAGTAGCACTGTCAATAACAGCCAGATCATGGAAAGAGCCTAAATGTCCATCACCTGATGAATGGATCAAGAAGATGTGGTTTATATATACAATGGAGTATTACATGGCAATGAGAAAGAATGGAATATGGCCATTTGTGGCAAGGTGGATGGACCTCGAGGGAGTCATGCTAAGTGAAATAAGTCAGGCAGAGAAGGACAGATCCCATATGTTGTCACTCATAGGTCTAACAGGAGAAACCTAACAGGGGACCATGGGAAAGGGAAAGGAGGGGGAAAGAGTTGGGAAGAGAGAGGGAGGCAAATCCTGAGAGACTCTTGAATACTGAAAACTAACAGAGGATTGAAGGGGGAGGAGGAGGGGGCAGGGAGGTAGTGGTAATGGAGGAGGGCGCTTGTGGGAAAGAGCACTGGGTGTTATATGGAAACCAGTTTGACAATAAACTATTAAAAAAAGTAATCCATGGATAAAAAAAGAAATCATATAGGAAATATAAAAAATACTTAAAGTATTTGAATGATAATGAAAATATACAAAATCAAATTTTTTCAGGGTACATCTAGAGGACTGTTTACAGGGAAATGTTTTGCTTTAAATATTTGTATTATTAAAGAAGAGAGACCTAAAACCTGTAGTTTCAGTCTTTCCATAAAGAAGCTAGAAGGAGAAAAGTAAGCCAAAAGCAAACAGCAGAAAGAAAAGTTTGTAAAAGACCAAAAATATCAATGAAAGAGAAAATAGTCAACCATAAAGGAAATTAGTAAACACAAAATTTGGTGCTTTGAAATAATAAAAACAAATGCAGTTTATTGTAGGTAAATTAAACCTCAATAAAGTTTATTTAAGAAAACATATTTCTGTGAACACTGATTTTTCTTTTACCCATAACTGAGATAGTCATATATAGATACACGCTTTTCAGGCTTAATGTTCCCTTTTCTTGGCGTTATTCTTAAGGATCATGCTTAATTACTCACCTTCTTGAATGTCTTATAGATACCAAAGTAGACATATTGACTGAGAAATGTTCTTAGCTTCCACAAAGTGGTATCCAAAAAGAAAAGCAAGAAAAGGCAAATAAAGCCTGTGATACTCATTATAATCATGTACTTTCCAATCATTTTCTCTCCCAAAGAATAAACATTTTTTGCAGTATCTGAGAGAGAGAGAGAGAGAGAGATCTTAGTACAAAACACTGACACCATGAACAAGGCCTAAGAAAACAGTAAATAAGAAATATAGGGTAAAATGAAATACTGGGCTACACTGAGACAAGTAAACTATTTGGAGGGTGAGAAGTGATTATCCTGCTACACCAATATTCAACAATGAATTTTGAAGGCTAATTCCATGAATATAATGTATAGTACTCAAGTAAGCATGTGAATATTAATATATTTACTGATTTGCCTATTAATTATTACATGCCATGAAAAAATGCTCGAAGTCCATTCAAAAGTGTGAAATCTTAAACTGTTAAGGAGAAGCAGGTATTAAAGTGCAAGTACTCTTGCAAAAGATAACATTTTGCTTTTAAAAGGTAAAAATGACCATTAGTGATACTTCTTTAACTGTCTTGAGAAGTTGAGTAAAAAGTCCAGAATTTCTATTATAAGAAAATGATATACTCTCCCTCCTTTAAAAAAAAGCCAATCTTTTGGAATGGTTTTATATTTACAGAAAAATTATGCAGACAATATAGATAATTCTATATACTCTGCATGTGCTTTCCCTAATTATTAGCAATACACATTAGTATGGTACATGTTATAATAATGAATATCATCAATAAATACCAAATATTACATTAACTAAAGTCCTTGACATTTTCAGGATTCCTTTTTTTTTTTTTTTTACATAGTGTTCTGTTTTTGTTTGTTCTGTGAACGAGTCCAGAATCCTATACTACATTTAGTAGTCATGTTCCCTTTGATTCCTCTTAGCTGTGACATTTTCTCAGATTTTAGTTTTTTATGATATTGACAGTTTTGAGGAGTACTGGTCAGGTATTTTGTAGGACATCCCTCAATTGGGACCTGTCTAGTGGTTTCATTTTCTCTTCTTCATTATTAGACTGGGATTATGGATTTGGGGGAGGAAACTCAGAAGTAAAAAGACATTTTTATTGCAACAACAACAACAAAATGTACACACCACCAGTGTGACTTGTCACTGTTAATGTTGACCTTGATCACTGGTCAGATTGTCAGCTTTCTCTGCTGTCAAGTTAATCCCTCCCCTCCATTTCTGTACTCTCTATTCTCTGGAAGGAAGTCAAAATATACATCCCACAAATAAGGAGTGGGAAGTTATCCTCTTCCTACTAGAGGTTGGAATATCTACATTGATTGAAACTCTATGGAGAATTTTCTTCTATCCATTATTTATTTTTATCAAAATAGATTCACCTAATCAGTTTATATTTTCAGTTACAAATCTAATACTACCTTATTTTCTTGCTGAAATTGTTCCATGGTTAAGAGCCATATTTTATATGTTTGCAATTGATGTATAGAAATGCAACTGAATGTCTTGTTTGTATTTATTTTGCATTAATCAACCACAATATATTAGGCTTATAAAGCCTAATAATTTATCGGGGGATCCTTTGAGAGTCCTGCTTAGACCATCAAATCTAGTATTATTTCACCTTTTCCCTTCCTCGTACTTTAGAATTATAAAGAAGAAATACTTGATTCATACATATTATATGCTACATGCGTATCAATTTAAAGCATAATATCATAATGCAACCTATGAAACCAGGCTCCAAATTAAGAGTTTATAAATAATTTTAAAATACTTATATGCTCTTTCATATTTTTCCATCTTCCACGGGTAACCACTATGATGAATTGTATTCTGCATTCCTATTTTATTTAAATACAAGTAGATCATTTTATATATATATATATATATATACACATATACATATGTATATATGAAATGTGTAAATATATAAAGTTGTATTGTAAGTAAATGAAATTTTAATTCTTAAATATGAACTTTATAGGAATAGTATCATGCTCTGTGCTGTGTAGTCTACTGGAATGGGTTTTCCCTCCGTTATCATCGAAAAATTTTTTTCAAACATAAAGCAAAATTGAAATAATAATAAAAGACCATTCCCTCCACCTAGTATCAACTATGTTAATGTTTAGCCATATTTGCTCCCCACATGTCACCCCACCAGAGGTATATTTCTAAGTAATTCTGTGGTTCTTTAAATTTTATTTTCTAGTATCTGTTATTTTTATTTTTGTCTTGCCATACTAGCTTTATATGAATGTTGGTTATCTCTGCTGTAAATTGGGAATTTTCATGAACCATCAAAACAATAATTTTATGGAGTGGTGATGAGTTTGGGCTGATTCCTTGGTTGCTTAGTTTATGAAAGGATATCTGTTGGCAGAGTGAAATGTAATTCTTTAATAAATGTCCTGCTGATGGTAGTGGTAGTGTGGTGGTAACGTGGATAGTTTTCTGATTTCCTGATAACCTTCTGTTTCTGCAGTACCGTCCATTATTGCTATATTTTCCTTCCTTTTGCACATCATCAAGCTTCTAATGGATAATTCCATCTTCTAAGCTGTTCTTCTCAAAAGCGGCGTCTTCCCAAGATGAGAATTTTATAAAAGTTATGCGAAATCAACTCACAGAAAAAAGAAGTTAAAAAAATCTAAGCAAGAAAAATACAAACTTTCTAAACTCCACTGAGATCCATCATTATCATGAAAAGGACACAGGCTGACAATAAATGGTTTAAGAATCCACCTTATGATGTTAGAAAATTAATCCCCCCAAATGGGAAATGTGGAAAATAATAAAGAACTTAAATTGATAATTTTGACAACAAACTTGCAATAAGAAAAATCAACAAAATGGAAAGCTTGTTTTTTATTTTTGAGAGAGAAAAGAGAGACCAAGCAGGAGAGGGACAGAGAGGAAGATAATCTTAAGCAGGCTCCATACCCAGCACAAAGTCAGACGTGACGCTTGATCTCATGGCTGTTACATCATGACCTGAGCCGAAATCGAGTCAGACACTTGACTGACTGAGCTACCCAGGTGCCCTTGAAACTTGTTTTTTGAAAAGACTAAAATAATTGATAAAACTTTGGTAAGATTTATCAAGAAAAAATGTAGGTGGAAAAAATTCAGAATATCATAAATGAAAATGATAAGTTTATAGAATTCACAGGTGTCAAAAAAAATACCAGCAGATATTATAAACAAATTTACTCCAATCATTTTGAAAATTTAGGTAGAATGAAAGGATTCTACAAAAACTCAATTTCTCTCCCCAATTATTAATAGGACACCCCAATATTTCCATCTTTATTTAAAAAACATGATCAATAACCTCCATGTGTAATTATTCAGTCTATTTAATATTTTTATTATTTAACATTAGAAAATCAGTTTATGTAATTCAACAAAATATATAATTCAGTAAAACACAGAAATACTATTTGCCCACCTCAACAGAAGCTTAAATAAAACTGAACAGTTTTTATGATTAAAAAAAATATATTTACTAAACACAGGATAGAAAAAAACTTTCTTAATTCAAAAACTAGGATCCCGGGGTGCCTGGGTGGCTCAGTCAGTTGAGCCTCCGACTTTGGCTCAGGTCAGATCTTATGTTTGTGGGTTCAAGCCCCACATTGGGTTCTGTGCTGACAGCTAGCTCAGAGCCTGGAGCCTGCTTCGGGTTCTATGTCTCCTTCTCTCTCTGCCCCTCCCCCTCTCATGCTCTGTCTTTCTCTCTATCAAAAATAAATTTAAAAAAATTAAAAAAAAACCCTAGGATCCCTTTGCATCTCAGTTCTGACTCATCAAAGCTGTGTGAAACAGGGCATATAGTATCAGTGATGATGTTCTCTCTGAAATTGGAGTGAAAGTGGATGTCTGTTATTATTACTTTGATTATATCCAAATTATATGTCCTTAACAAAGCAGTAAAAGTAGTATCTTTATTAGCAACTGCTTTGAGTATACCACTGAAAATGAAAAATAATCTATTCATAAATTATTAAAGTTAATAGAATAATTAGGGAGTTTAATACAATAAATGAGCTCTTTCAACTTTATTTCTCTGTATCAGCAAGAAACAATAAAAATGATTCTTCAAAAGTGATACTGTTTATAACAGCATCAAAAGATAATGTAGGAATAGTGCTAACAACATATCTGTAATACCTTTAAACCAAGTAAATAGATGGATGGCTAAAACTAAATAAGCAAAGGAATGTACCAGGTTCATAGATTGTAAAATCACAATTACAAAGATATTAAATCTCTCAAAATTGTTACATAGAATTAAAGCAATGCCAATAAAAGTCCTAGTAGATTCTAGGGTGCCTGCATGGCTCAATCAGTTAAGTGTCTGACTCTTGATTTCAGCTCCAGTCATGATTCCAGTGTTGTGAGATCGAGTCCTATGATGGGCTTCCCACTGGGTGTGGAGCCTGCTTAAGATCTCTCTCCCTTTCCCTCTGTTCTTCCTTTGCTCACACATGCATACATGAGTACTCTCTTTCTCTCTCTCTCAAAAAAAAAAAAAATTGTTTAAATCCTACTAGATTTGTTTTTTGTATCTTAAAAAAAGGAATTCTTTTTTTTTTTAAGTTTATTTATTTATTTTGAGAGAGAGAGAGCACAAGCAGGGGAGGACTGGAGAGAGAGGGAGAGAATCCCAAGCAGGTTCCGCACTGTCAGTGATCATGAGATCAGATCATGAGATCATGACCTGAACCAAAATCAAGAGTTGAACACTTAACCAACTGAGCCACCCAGGTGTCCCCCACCCCCGAAAAAGGGAATTCTTAAATGTATAAGGAATTGCAAAATAAATATCAAGACATAGCCAAGTTCCAATGTCAACGCTTACTACAAAGCTAAAGTAATCATGATGGGGGTGATTCTGAAACAAGGACAGACATACAGATCAATAAAATACAATTGAGAGTTCAGAAATCAACCCATGCTTCTGAGGTCAACTGGTTTCAACAGGAGCACCATGTTAACTAAATGGAGGAAATGAATAGTCTTTTTAACACATGGTGCTGGAAGAACTGGATATCCATGTGTAGAAGAATCAAGTTGGAACCCTGTCTCACACTATATACAGAAATCAACTAAAAAAGGATCAAACACCTAACTGTAACAGCTAAAATTATAAACCTTCTAGGAAGAACACTGAATAAATCTCTGTGACCTCTGATTAAACAAGAGATACCTAAAGTATATATAAAAAAAGAATAAACAAGACTGCATCAAAATGACACACTACTGTGTATTAAAGGACACTAGCTAGAAAGTGAAATGATAGCTCTCAGAATGGGAGAAAATATTTACAACCCATATATCTAAGAAGGGTCTATTTCCCAGAATATATAAAGACCAATTACCCAATTTCAAATGAGCAAAGACCTTGAATAGACATTTCTATGAAGAAGATATACAAATTGACAACAGGTACATTAAAAGATGTTAAAAAATCACTGGTCACTAGAGAAATGCAGATTTAAACAATGGTGTGATACAACGAATCTCCTAGAGAGACTATAATTAAAACAAATTGAAAATAACAATTGTTGTTTTGGATATGGAGAAACTGGAATGCTTCTGCATTACTGTATAAAATAGTCCCTGCTTCTATGGAGACTCAGTAATATGTGACTTTCCATGTCACTAGATTTTACATGAAATGTTTCTCTTCAATTTTATTTCCACCTCACCCCATCTGCTAACGTGTATTGCCATACAGTTTACAGTTGTGAATACTGACCTTCCCTTTGAGGTCATCAACTACTACTCTAGGTAGGATCTGGTTTGCTACTAAGTATTCCTGTCCTTCTTATTCTTCCCACTTTCACCAAAATAAGATATTTCCAAAATTATCTAATAAATGATACAGTGCCACCATGCGGACTTCTTTTTCTTCCTTCCTTCTTTTCTTTTTCTTTCTTATTTTTTAATTTTTTAATTTTAGTAAGCTCCATGCCCAGCATGGCACCCAGTGCTTGGACTCATGACCCTGAGATCAAGACCGAGCTGATACCAGGAGTCAGATGCTTAACAAACTGAGCCACCCAGGCAGCACCACCATGGGGATTTCTACAGTTAAAGTAAATGTTCACTCTTTTTGAGGAATCGCCAGCATTGTTCTCCTTTCTCTTACTCTCCTTTCTGGCTCTTTTCTCTATTGAACTGCTCTTTATCATCCAAATCACCACATCCTGACATTTATTTATTTATTTTTATAGTATCTCTGTGCAGATACTATATTAGACACTGGAGAATGGGTTTTATCCATTTCTTCATATGAGTGTGGGTGCTTATGAGTGGTGAAAGTAGTGAGAGGTAACAAAAGTAAGTATCATACAAATTCTTCCCATGGAGATTCTTTCCCAAAGATGAAATGCATTATGCAATGAGGGAACATAGCTGTGAATCTCAGTTCTGGACCACAAAAGCTATGTGGCCTAGGGCACAGTCACTTTCCTCAAAGTGGGTATAAAAACAAAGCTTGAGGTTTTGACGATTTAAAATAATGTAGTTACTATGTGGTTGATTATTCGTTGCTCTTATTCTTACATCTGATGACTACTTTAAACTGAAGTTGGCTTTGTTTTTGAGGTTTTATTTTTACAAAGGCTTTCTTCCAGCCTTATACAATGACTTATGTATTGAATATGTGTCCTGACCTTCTCCTTTGAAATAAGAGCTAATTCTCCACATGTCTCATAGGCTAAGCCTGAGACTAATTTTTTAGGCTTAGGGACTCCAAGAATACTGTGAAAATTAATAAAGGGAAGCCTCACTAAGGTGGAATCAGGAGGCCAGCAGGCAGAACTCTCAAACCTTGCCACTTGTCAATTACAAGAATTGTCAATTGTACACCCAACAGAAGAATCCTTAATAGGAAAGAATCATAGACTGCAGGCCCCCACAACAACAACAAAGTACATTGTATCTCCTATAAGAAACTGACCATCCCTGCAGCTGAGCCCATGAGAAACCATCATCACCCTGGACTCTTGCTTCTCTCCCCAGTGGACCCCTCCCAATTTCCTCTTTCCTCCTAAATAATGCTCTTCTCTAAAATAATAATGTTTGTGAGACTTGCCTATGGTTTGCTGTAACTTGCTTGTCCTGTATCGCAATTCTCTCCCATTCCCCAATAAACCCATTTTTGCTGGAAACATTATTGGCAGTCTTACCTTTGAGATTAATGATACTTACTTTCTTTACTGCAATTTAGGTAGACAGGAGGTTTATTCCCAGAGCACCATTTCTTTATCTGGTAGAAAGTAAAATAGTCATCGATGCACTTCGCAAGGTTGTAATTGGGAAAGAGCAGTAATAGATTAAGTAGGAAGTCTCTGGTGGCTTCTGACATCTTATGTTGAACTTCTAAAAAGATGATAAAATTAGATTATAGGAAATGAACTATCCCTAGGACAACAAATCTCCCAAGGGTGACTAAAACAGACTCAGGAATTAAAAAAAAAATTATTATGTTTGAAGAATACTAATTACTACCCAATAAGTTTGTTCTGGTCAACATCCAGCAACACAGTTGGTGTTGATAATTGCATAGTTCTGAAAAGTCTCTTTGGTGAAGTGGGTGTCAATGTGATATGATTTATTGACACCTGATGTGGATAGGAAACCACTACTATTTTTTACGTTCCTAATCCTAATTTATCAACTAAGGGAGTAAAGTAGAGGTCAGAGATATAGCCTAGAATTCAACAGTAGGGAAGAGATCATCACCCTGGACTCTTGCTTCTCTCCCCAGTGGACCCCTCCCAATTTCCTCTTTCCTCCTAAATAATGCTCTTCTCAAAAATAATTTTATGGGCTTACAGGAAGTAGAGGGTTTCCCCCAAACTGTGAACTTAATTATCTATTCATGTCTTTAGTCCATTCCTGTTTATTTATTTACTTACTGCTGCCTTCTGGGGAAAGAGAAATTTTGTGAAGCCCCTATGCTTACGGAATCGAAACGTGGCATCTATGAGGAGACTGAAAATGCCTGAAAGGTAGTTGAATAGGACAAGTTTGATGTAGGCCGAAGTACTTCTAGTAAACAAGAAACTCAGCAAGTACATGAGGGGAATAGCAGACCAGCCATATAGCATGAAGATCAGCATTGTGTCCAGAAAATGGTAATCTGTGATGTAAATATCCAACTGGCAGAATTTGAATGCTCCCTGAAACACAGAGAACACAGAGATAAGGCAAGGTGAAGGGGAAGTGCCAAAATTATGCAAGCCAGAATGTTTAGAGGAGATAGCAAGTCCCATCACTATTTAGCATGGAAGCATTGATTAATTAAATCAATCAGCCTCTAAAAAGGTCTTTAGCCTAGGAGCATGAAGTAAGATACTTGTACCTCTGTTTCGCCAGAGGACAGTTCAATGAGCAGAACCAGTATAATTCCCTTTATTTTTTTTCTACTTGGAATGATTTTTTAATTAACAAGCTAAGTCAGCATATTTTCCCTCAATAACGCGAACTCTCACTTTTCCAAAAAAGTAGATTATTTCTCTAGAGAGTCTATTTCTCTGAAGATTTTTATCTCTGGTTATATATATTACCTATCATACCTTTAAACCAGGTCTCCAGTTCCTAGTCCATTCCCCTACTCCTATCACAATCACCCAAGCAACTCTGGGGCCTCTTTCTCACTTTTTCTAATTGAAATGTATTTTTTTTAATAGTTGTCAAATTGGTTTCCATAAAACACCCAGTGCTCTTCCCCACAAGGCTCTCCTCCATTACCACGATGCCCTTCCCCCCGCCCCATCCCCTTCAGCCATCAGGTTCATTTTCAGTACTCAGTAGTCTCTCATGATTTCCGTCCCTTTCTCTCCCCAATTCTCTTTCCCCCTTCCCCTCCCTATGGTCCTCTGTTAGGTTTCTCCTGTTAGACCTATGAATGCAAACATGTGGTATCTGTCCTTCTCTGCCTGACTTATTTCGCTTAGCATGACACCCTCGAGGTCCATCCCCTTTCCTATAAATGGCCAGATTTCATTCTTTCTCATTGCCATGTAATATCCCATTGTATATATAAACCATATCTTCTTGATCCATCAGGTGATGGACATTTAGGCTCTTTCCATGATTTGGCTACTGTAGAAAGTGCCGCTACGAACACTGGAATTTAAAAACAGACACTGAAGCCACAAAATTAGAGGTACCTAAACTGAATGGAAGATGGTGGTGAGAGAACCCTGTAGTTGTTAAAGCAAACAGATTTCTAGAAATCTGTATCTCATTAGTTAGTAAATGCAGTTTGTCTACAAATGTCAGCATCGTCTCTTTAGGCAGTTACACAATTACATAGCAGGACAACCAAGCAGCAAATAATACAGTTAAGCTAGGAATGGTTATGCAGTTGATGACTGATACCCTTGTGGTGGTAGCAATAGCAATAACAAGGATTAGTAGGTCATAGTTAATTAGATCCAGTATCTGTGGCTATGGTTGGTTTGTTTCTGAATGAGCATTCTGTAAACTTCAACAGAATAAATACAATGAAGTAGTCAAATAAAAGTTGGGCTGATCTAGAAATCTCTGTGTTTTAAGGCTTAAAATCCTTGAGAGTCACAAATCATGTTATTTCAAGGAAAAGTTGAATTCCTACTTGGATCAGTAATATATTCTGTTCGTGGAAAAGAAGACAACGCAATGTGAACAAGTAGATTCTACCCAAATTGAACTATAAATATGCAAAGTTTTCAAGTAAATATTTCAACCTCTTTATTATGAAATGTAACACATGCCCCAAATAGTGCATAAAACATCACATTTTATTATCACAAAACATCGCAGGCAACCACCACGCCAGTACTCAAAGAAATGAATCATGAACTCCTTCAACTCCTGTAAAAGTAACCACCATTCTGACTTTTCTCAGTACTTCTTTATATTTCTTAATAGTATGATATGCATGCATTCCTAAATACTAAAATATGTATTAACTGTATTTTGAACTTTTTATGAATGTAATTACACAATATATTTTTTGAATCTGGATTCTTACACTCAGCACTATGTTTGTGAGAGTCATTCATGTGATGAATGCAACTGTAGTTCACTCTTTATCATTGCTGTAGAAGATTCCCTTGAGTTTTACTTTTGATTGATAATGGGTTGCTTCCAATGTTTCATCACTGTAGTAGTTTATTAGGGCTGCCGTAAAAAATAGTGTGGACTGGTGACTTATGCAACACATTTATTTTCTCACAGTTCTAGAGGCTGGAAGTCCAAGATTAAGATGCCAGAAGAGTTAGTTTTTTCTTTCCTTTTCTCTTTTTTTAATATTTCTACAAAATTTTATTCAAACATGTTTTTCTAATTACAGAAATAGAGAATGTTCAATGTAGAAAAACTAGAAAATGCACATATGCATAATAAAGAAAATACAAAAATACTCAAAGTTCACAGCTAGAAGAACTTCACCATTAAAATGTGAACATGTATCATTTCAGATTATTTTAACTGCATGCATTTATATACTTTTTCTTATAATGGGCTAAATTTTTGATTACTTAAGGCTTTTTATAAGAAAAATATACTTTGCTAGTAGTTCTTAGTAGTTCAGTATCATTCCTTTATATAAATGTGTCATAATATATTTAGGCAATTTTTAAAAGGTTTTATTTAAATTCCAGTTAACACACAGTGTAATATTTCAGGTGTATGATTTAGTGATTCAACACTTCATACAACAAGTGCTCATCACAAGTGCACTCTTTAATCTCCATCACTGATTTCACTCATCCCTTCACCTACCTCCCCTCTGGTAACCATCAGTTTGTTAGCTATAGTTAAGAGTCTGTTTCTTAGTTTGCCTCTCTCTCTTTTCTCCCCTCTATGCTCATTTGTTTTGTTTCTTAAATTCTACATATGAGTGAAATCATATGAGTGGTATTATATGCCTTTCTTTGACTTAGCATAATACCCTCTAGCTCCATCCATGTCATTGCAAATGGCAATATATCATTCTTTTGATGGCTGAATAATATTCCAGAATATTCCATTCCAAACACTGGAGCTGTTTTCATAATTTGGCTACTGTAGATAATGCTGCTATAAACAGTGGGGGTGCATGTACCCCTTTGAATCAGCATTATGTAATCCTCTGGGTAAAGACCTAATAATGCAATTGCTGGATTGTAGAGGTAGTTCTATTTTTAACTTTTTGAGGAAACTCCATACTGTTTCTTACCAACAGTGAAGGAAAGTTTCCCTTCCCACACATCTTTTCCAATACCTGTTGCTCCTTATGATGTCGATTTTAGTCATTCTGACAGGTGTGAAGTGATATCTCATTGTAGTTTCGTGTTTCCCTCATATTGAGTGATATTGAACATCTTTTCACATGTCTATTCATGTCTATTCATGTCTTCTGCCCATTTTTAAATTGGATTATTTGGGGGCACCTGGGTGGCTCAGTTGGTTAAGCATCCGATTTTGGCTCAGATCATGATCTCACACTTTATGAGTTTGAGGCCCGCGTCAGGCTCTGTGCTGACAGCTCAGAGCCTGGAGCCTGCTTTGGATTCTGTGTTTCCTTCTCTCTCTATTCTTCCCCTGCTCACACAGTCTGTTTCTCAAAATAGGAATAAATGTTAAAAAAAATTTTTTTAATATGATTATTTGTTTTTTGGGTGTTGAGTTTAATAAGTTCTTTATAGGTTTGGGGTACTAACCCTTTATTAGATATGTCATTTGCAAATACTCTTCCCGTTGCATGGGTTGCCTTTTAGTTTTGTTGTATTGCTATATACTCCCCTCTTAGGACTGCTTTCGCTGTACCTCAAAGGTTTTGGACTGTGTGTTTTCATTTTTATTTGTTTCCATGTATTTCTTTTAATTTCTTCTTTGATTTTCCTGATTTCCCCATTTATAGTTTAGTAGCATGTTGTTTAACCTCCATGTATTTGTGGTCTTTCCAAATTTTATCTTGTAGTTGACTTCAAGTTCTGTAGAGTCGTCGTCAGAAAATATACACAGTATGATCTCAACCTTCTTATGTTTGTTGAGGCCTGACTTGTGTCCTACTATGTGATCTATTCTGGAGAATGTTCCATGTGCATTAGAAAAGAGTATGCATTCTCTGTTTTAGGATAGACTATTCTGATTATATCTATTTAGTCCATCTGGTATACTGTTATTCACAGCCATTGTATTCTTGTTGATTCTGTTTAGTTCACCTGTACATTGATGTCAGTGGGGTGTTAACATCTCCTATTATTACTGTCTTATTACCAGTGAATTTCTTGTTTGTTATTTTTTAATATATTTTGGCGCTTTCTTGTTGGATGCATAAATATTTACAATTATTAGATCTTCTTGTTGGATTGTCCCCTTTACTATGATAGAGTGCCTTTCTTCATCTCATTATAGTCTTTGGCTTAGTGTCCAGTTTGTCAGATATAAGTATTGCTACCTCAGCTTACTGTTGAGGTCCATATACATCATTAATGTTTCTTGATCCCTTCACTTTCAATTTGCTTGGGTCTTTAGTTCTAAAACAAGCCTCTTGGGCACTTGGGCACTTAATGGGTGGTTCACTCATTAAGCATCTGACTTGGGCTCAGGCTCAGGTTCTTGAGTTTGGGTTCCACATCAGGTGAGCATGAGCCCCAATTCCAGAGAGCTTGAGCCCCACTTTGGGTAAAAAAACACAAAAAACATGAGCCCCACTGCAGGGGGAGACCCACTTCTCTCTCTCTCTTTCTCTCTCTCTTTCTCCTTCTCTCTTTCTCTCTCCCTCTCTTTTTCCTTCTGCCCCTCCTGGGATTCTCTCTCTCTTTCTCTGCCACTCATTCACTTGTGCCCTCTCTCTCTCTCTCTCTCTTTCTCTCACTCCAAAAATAAATAAAATAAAAGAGTCTTTTGTAGGCAGCATATAGATGGGTCTTTTTCTTTTAATCCACTATGACACCCTGTATCTTTTGATTGGAGCATTTAGTCCATTTATATTCAGAATAATTATTGATAGATATGTATTTAATGCCATTTTATTATTTGTTCTATTGTTTCTGGAGATTTTCTCTGATCCTTTCTTGCCTTTGTCATTTTTGGTCTCTCCTTTCCACTCAAAGAGTCCCTCTTAATATTTCTTGCAAGACTGGTTCAGTAGTACAAACCCTGACTATTGTTTGGAAAACTCTATGTCTCTTTCTATTCTGAATGACAGCCTTCCTGGATAGAGTATTCTTGGCTGCAGCTTTTTCCCATTCAGCATGTTGAATATATCATGTTACTCCCTTCTGTCTTGTCATGATTCTGTTAAGAGATCTACAGCTAGTCTTATGGGTCTTCCCTTGTAAGCTAAGGACTTCTTTTGAAGTCTTTGAAGTCTAGCTGCATTTGAGATTTTTTTCTTTAGCATTTTATTTTGCAAATTTGATTATAATATATCTTGGTGTTGGTCTGCTTTTGTTGATTTTTTTGGGAGTTCTCTGTGCCTCCTGGATTTGGGTGTTTCCTTCCTCAGACTAGGGAAATTATGAGCTATTATTTCCTCAAATTTTCTGTACCCTTTTCTCTCTCTTCTTCTTCTGGGACGCCTATAATACAAATGTTATAACATTTGATCGAGTCACTCAGTTCCCTAAGTTTATTCTTATGTTCCACGATTCTTCTCTCTTTTGTTAATTTTCATTATTTGCCACTATTTTGTCTTCTATATCACTTATTCATTCCTCTGCTTCTTCCAGTCCACTGTTCACTGCATCAAGCCTGTTTCCAATCTCAGTCATTGCATTATTTCTGACAGGCTCTTTTTTAACTCTTTTATCTCTGTGGTAAGGGTCTCCCTGATGTCTTCGGTTCTTTTCACAAGCCAAGCAAATATCCTTATGATTGTTGCTTTAAATTCTCCATCAGGCATGTTACTTTTATCTGTCTCACTTAGATCTCTAGCTGTGGCCTTAACTTGTTCTTTCATTTGGGATGAATTCCTCCATCTTGGCATTTTCCTCCAAGTCTCTCCTGCCTTCTCTGTGTTAGAAAAGCCTATTATGTTTCTTATCCCTGAGACTAAATGGCTTTAGGAAGGAGAGGTCAGATAGCGTCCAGAGTCTGGCGCTTTACTGTCTCTGGTGTGTGTGGCATGCACTCTGTGCTGTGTTATGGCTGTTCTATCCCTCAGGCCAGTTGTCTGCACAGGCTCCCCTTGCCTGCAGTGGGCACTGTTTGGTCCTTGGCCAAAGTGTGGTGAGTTTTAATAGGTGTGCTCTAGTCTGCTTATTAAATGAGACCTGATACTACTTCTACTAGAACTGAAGCCCTGCAGAACTCTCTAGTTGGGAGATATGGTGTGGTGAGGGGTTTCTGCTGATCTTCTGGGGAAGGGACCCACTGTGCTGGGACTGAGACATGCTTGACGGAGAAGGGCAGTCCTGCTGAAGCACAGGGACATGGGACTTGTAGGCAGGTTAGGCAGCCAGTGTGTCAGTGCTGTGCCGCTTCCCTCAGGTGGCTGTGTGCTACGATGAGGGGCAGGTGAATGAAATGGCACCTGCCACCTCCTTTGTCCTCAGAGAGGTGTTTCTGTGAATGTTGTCTCTCAGAGAAGCACTACTGGATGAGCGAACAGTCTCCCCACTGTGTGTCCCAGGTGTTTTTCAGATTGCTGTTTCCATGCTGTCTGCCTCTGGATTGTTCCTGCCTTCTTTCCGAGGAGCAGTACAGTGTCCTCTGGGCTCTACCTCAGTCAGCCTGCTGACCTTTAAAACTCCAGGTTTTAGAGACATAGTGTGGACAAGGGCTTGGCTGGTCTTTGAGGGCAGGGGCCCACCATGCTGGACTGAGGCAAGCTTGACTGAGAAGAGCACTCCAGCTAGAGCGCAGGGGTGTGGGGCTTGGTATCGGCAAGTTAGTCACCCATTGTCAGCACCGCACTTCTTCCAGGTGGCTCTGTGTCTAAGCCAAGGGGGTGGTGGAGGAAAATGGGGCCAGCCACCTCCTTTGTCCCTGGGGAGGCATCTCCATGAATGCCACCTCTCAGGGATGCCCTCAAGAACAGCAAATAATCCCACCCCTGTGTGCCCCAGGCATTCTTCAGATTACTTCTTCTACATCATCTGCCCCTAGGTTGTTTGTCTGTATTCTCTCCAGAAGCAGGAGAGTGACTTCAGGGCTCTATCCCAGCCAAGCCCCCTGACTCATAAAACTCCAGGATTTAAGCCCTGCTGGTTACCAGAACTCACTCTTTTTCCCAGCCAATGGATTTAGGGAAATGCTTTCCTTGTGCATTCCCCTGTGTGCTCTCCTCTCTCTCACCCTTCTCGGTGACCATGGCCCTCTCCCATCCACAGCACCTGCTATCTGATTCTCCCCTAAACCACCTCCACACTTCCTACCTTCTGTGAGGTAGGGAGAATGCTTCTTCTCTCCCTTTAGTTGTGGAGTTAGTTCTGTCAGTCTTTAAGTTGATTTCTGGGGTATTTAGAATGATATGATAGTTATCAAGTTGTGTTCGTGGGAGGAGATGAGCCTAGTATCCTCTTGCTCTGCCACCATTTTCTCTTAGGGTTGGTTTTTCTAAGATCTTTCTCCTTGGCTTGCAAATAGCCACTTATTGTCTGTGTCCTCATATGGTCCTTTACTATGTGCATGCACACTCCTTGTATCTCTTTGTAGGTTGAAATATCCTCTTCTTATACAGGATACCAGTCAGATTGGATTAGGACCTACCCTATCTACTTCATTTTAACTTAATCACCTCTTTGAAGGTCCTATCTCTGAATACAGTTACATTTTAAGTTAAATAATTAGAAAATAGGAATTTTTCATGGGGTACAGAAAGAAAATGAACAATCAAGAAGCTGTATCTAATACTTACTAGTAGTAAGCAGCAGGTAATAAAGAAGATGAGGAAATCCCACAGTAGAGCAGAAAGCCAGTATACAGGGACATAAACCCCACTCAAAAATTGGATGTGCTTTGCCTTAGTGACTCGTTCAGTTACTGTCAGGAGACAAAAGCCACTGATCAAAAGAGCCATACCAAAATGTATATTTAAGGCCACCTGGAATCCATTTGACAATCTGAAGAAGAAACAAAAAATAGCTATGTCAGAAAATCAATACTGCAGAAACATAAATTTCTATCAATAGGTATTTTTAATTATCTAAATGTAATCATATAGGGTAGGAGAGATGCATTTAAAATATAAAATTTTAATAAAAAGAATAACATACGTTGCACTTTGTTTTTTATGTCTAGGGTACGGCTGAGGTTTATTGGAGACTGTTAAAGAAGCGTTAGAGCCAGCGATGGTCATGAGAAGAATGTTGTCTAATATTGACAGGGTCAGAGATGGTGAATGATAAGCTTGATTGTTGAAAAGACCAGTAAGTATTATTTTATCTGTCTTCACCTCAACAGAAAATGCAACGATGCATAAATGAATACAATCTTCATTTTCCATGAGGTATTTCAGCAGGTCACCTAGGATGAGGAAATGATGTTGATCAGTTTATCCACAAAAGAGATCATCTACAACATATGTTGGGAAAAGGAACAAATAATTTTACTTGGTTCTCATCCTTTTCAATTTTCTCATAATAATTATTTCAAACATTTGCCAATCTCCTCAAGCACTCTGTTCCGTCATTAAATTCCAAGCGCTCTCACTTCATAGCCTATAACCCAGATTTCTACTTCATTGAGAAAACACAGGCCACATGGTACAGACTTCCTCCTATCTATCTCAGAGAAATCTGTAAGTAGTTCCACTTACAGATTTTTCTTGCTTAAAGTAGAAAAAACCTTCCACTGTGAAAATAATACTCTGGATTAAAAAAAATAAATCACCTCTGTGAAGGTACAGATATCTAAAAATACAATCAACATTTGGGAGCTAAGTTCCTAGAAGGAATGGAAATGCATTGAAGTGAGCCAAAAATTCTATACTCCTTTTTTCTTTAAGGCATTTTTAGATTTATAATTGATGGAATGCATTAATTGGCAAATCTTAAAGCTTTCAGTGGGTCTCTTGAAGGGCTATACCATAAGAGTAAGATATATATCAGTTCTTATAAAAATTTCCACCCAGTCTCAAATTCCTTAAATCACTGATTAGATTTAGATCTTCCCTTAAGCTCACTATCTTTCAGAATCTAATTAAATCTCCTCTGGAGAAGACAATCTCAAGTAGAGTCATATCATTTTCATATATAGTATTTGGCATTCAATTAAAAAATTACTAATTATACTAAAAAACAGAATCCAGAAAAAGCACAGATAACAGAAATAGATCCACATATAAACTAGGTATTAGAGACAGAAAATTTATCAGAGAACTGGAGTCAAATATTGATGTTAGAAGTGAAAAAACACATCAGTGACAATTAAGAATTCAACATATATGGGGCACCTGGGTGGCTTAGTCAGTTAAGCACCCGATTTTGGCTCAGGTCTTGATCTGGCGGTTTGTCAGTTTGAGCCCCATGTTGGGTTCTGTGCTGACTGCTCAGAGCCTGGAGCCTGCTTCAGATTCTGTGTCTCCCTCTCTATCTGCCCCTCCTGCCTCTCAAAAATAAACAAACATTTAAAAATTAAAAAAAATTCAACATATAACTCATAGCAGGTTGGATACAAATAAAGAGTTGACAGGCAACTGGAAGACAGGTTGATTAGAAAATATCCAGCTAAAGGCACAGTGAGAAAGAGAATGGGAAACAGAAGACATAAATTACCAATGTAAAAACGACACAGGGGAAAGCAATACAGATCCTACAGATATCAAAAGGGCAATAAAGGAATACTGTGAAAAACTTTACATACATTTGACAATTTAGATGATATAGAATACTTCCTCAAAATGCACAAACTACAACAATTCTCCTAGTATGATATAGGTCATTCAAATAATTGTAATTCTTAAGGAAATTTAACTCATAAATTAAAAATTCCTCCCAAAAGAAATCTCTAGGTCTAGATGTTTTCACTGGAAATTTCTACATAATGTTTAAGGATGAATCAACACTAATTATACACAATATCTTTCAGAAAATATAGGGGGAGGGAGTATTTCTGAATTCTTTTTATCAAGTTAGTATTGCTCTGATAGAAAAATTATAAAAGATAGCACTAAAAAAGAGGAAAAGTTACAGACCAATATCCTTTACAAATATAATGTAACACCCCTTAACAAAATATTAGCAATAAAATTCAGCAATACATAAAAATAATTACAACTCTGACCAAGTGGGGTCTATTATTCCAAGGATTCAAGGCTGGTTGAACATTTAAAACTTAATCAATGTTATCCACTATATTTTAGGCTGAAGAAGAAAAATCATTAATAATCATATCGATCTACTCAGAAAAAACATCTGACAAACTCAGTAATCAGTCATGAAAAAACCCTGAAAAATAAAGTTATAGAGCTGAACTTCCTCACTTTTATATAGAACATCTAAAAACTCTCTACAGCTAAGATTATACTTTTAAAGAAAGACTGCCTACTATACCCCTAAAACTGGAAGAAAGGAAAGAATGCCCACTCTCACCACTCTGATTCAACATTGTACTAGACATTCTACCCAGGGCAGTAAAGCATAAATAGGAAATAAAAGACATACAGATCATAAAAGAAATAAAACTGCTATGATGTTCAGGTGACATGATTGTCCAAGAAAATCTAAAGGAATTCATGCACAAAAAAATGTTAAACTAATACATGAATTAATCAAGGTTGCAAGATATGAAATAAACATACAAAAATCAGTTGTTTTCTACACACTAAAATAAACATATAGACACCAAAAGTAAAAATATAATAATTATATTTGTTAAAAAAATTAAATACTTAGGTGTAAATTTAACAAAATATGTACAGGACATGTCTGATGAAATGTATGCAACACTGATGAAAGAAAAATGTTCTTCATGGAATTCTAAATAAATCAATTGTGTTCATGGATTGGACTATCCAGTGCAGTAAAGATGTCACTTCTCCACAAATTGATAAACAGATTTAATCAAATCTTGTCAAAATTCCAAAAATTGATTTTTGTATTTATAGACAAGCTTATTCTAAAATTTAAATGGAGGGGTACTAGGGTGGCTCAGTCAGTTAAGTATCCAACTTCAGCTCAGGTCATGACTGTGCTGACAGCTCAGCGCCTGTACCCTGCTTCAGATTCTGTGTCCTCCTCACTCTCTGCCCCTCCCCTGCTCGCACTTTGACTCTCTCTCTCTCAAAAATAAACATTAAAAAATTTTTTAATTTAAATGGAAACAAAGGAACTAAGAAAGCTTAGATAATAAGGGAAAAGTGGAGGAATCAGTGTACCAGATATCAAGCATGATACTGATGAAGGAACAGATACACAGGTTAATGGAATAAGAAAGGGAATCCTAAAATAGGCTCACATGCACCCAACTAATTTTTGATAAAGGTGCGAAAAAATTAAATGGATATCATAGTTTAACAAATGTTATTGGTGCAACTGGACATCCACAAGTACGAAATTTAACCTTGACCCACATATGAAATGTATTAGATTAATGCCAAATGAATCATGAATTTAGATGTAAGGTGTATAACTAAAATTTTCAGAAAACAATAAACATTTAAGATTTCAGGATCTAAAGCTAGGCAATGAGTGTGTAAATGTAAGAACATAGATCTGAACCTAACAGACTCCATGACAGAGGTCCCCCTCTAAACTAGAAGGTCTAAGGTTCAGTTTCTCCCGAACTATTAGGCGGTTACACATTTCCCAAGGCAGGAGAGACCACCTTGCGGTATCCAATCAGGAAAGGCCAAATACCTCTCCCCACATTCCTAAAGGTGAAGCCTGCAGATGGGAACTTTAGATAGGACCCTGTTACCTAATATTAAAGTTAACCCAATAGTTGCCGAACAAGACCCTAGGCTCGCCCTGTAATTGGTTAATTTTAAAGGTACTCTAAATGTTGTAATTGGGTCCTGCCAAAAGTAACGAACACCCTGGACAATGTGTATGGTTAGAGTTACTGCCAATGCTTTTATACAATAATGATTGGATGTCACAATTTCTTGTAACTCCCCCTTCCCAAACCCCATAAAAAACCCTGCTCAGCCCTTGTTTGGGGCTCTCAGCACAGATCCATCGCGTTGGTGAAGGCTGTGAGACCGAACTTAGGCCCAGCAAGCCTAAGCCGTAATAAAACTGCCCTTTGCTTTTGCATGCGTGACTCGGTCTCCCTGGTGGTCTCTGGTTTTTGGGGGTGATATTGAAATCTTGGGCATTACATAAAGTGTGCTCTTGGTTTTTGGGGTAGATTCCCGGGGTTCATCTCTTAATCACAACACCCAGTGCTCATCTCAACAAGTGCCCTCTTCAGTAGGCATTGAATTTTAGACTCAACACCAAATACACAATCCATAAGAAAATGAATATATTGGACTTCAACCACATAAAAAACTTTTATCCTGCAGAATTCATTAATGAAAAGATAATAAACAGTACAAGAGAAAATATATAAAGAACTCTCAAAACTCAACACTAAAAAACAAAACACCATCCGCTTAGAAAATGAGCAAAACACTTGAACACACATTCCTCCCCCCAACATGATATACAGATGTCAATAAATTAAGAAAGGATGTCAAAGGCAAATTAAAATAACAATGAGACCTTATGGTTTGCTTCCCTCTCTGTTTTTATCTTTTTCTTTCTCTTCCCCTATGTTTATCTGTTTTTTCTTAAATTCCACATGAGTGAAATATGATATCTGTTTTTCTCTGATTGATTTATTTCACTTAGCATAATAATACTCTCTAGTTCCATCCATGTTGTTGCAAATGGTTTTTTTTTTTAATGTTTCTTATTTATTTTTGAGAGACAGAGAGAGACAGCATGAGCAGGGGAGGGTCAGAGAGAGAGGGAGACACAGATCCGAAGCAGGCTACAGGCCCTGAGCTAGCTGTCAGCACAGAGCCCAACGCTGGGCTTGAAAACACGAACTGGGAGATCATGACCTAAGCTGAAGCCGGATGCTTAACGGACTGAGCCACCCAGGCACCTGCAAATGATTTTAAATGCAGAGAACAAATGGAGGGTTGCTGGAGGAGAGGTGAGTGGGGGGAGGGGTAAATGGGTGATGGGAATCTGAGGGGCACTTGTGATGAGCACTGGGTATTGTATGTAAGTGATGAATCACTAAATTCTACTCGTGAAACCAATATCACACTATATATTAACTAACCTGAATTTAAAAAAAAACGTAATGAAATACCACTATGTACCTATCAGAATGGCTAAAATAAACATAAAAACAGCAACACCACAAATGCTGGGGAAGATGAGAGAACTGGATCACTCATTCATTTTTGGTGGGAATGTAAAAAGATATGGCCACTATGAAAAACAGTTCTGTAGTTTCTTCAAAAAACAAACATGCAGCCATAATATGAGTCAACAATTAAAATTAAAATACTAGGTACTTATCCCACAGAACTGAAGATGTAAGGTTCACACAAAAACATGTACACAAAGTTTCATAACAGCTTTATTCATAAAAGACAAAAGCTGGAGGGTGGGGAGTGAAGTGTCCTTCAATGAGTGAATGGTTGAGCAAACCGTGGTGCATCCCCATAGTGCAACAGCCCCTAGCATGTGAGGGACTATGGAGAGACACAACACCAGAGAATTATGCTGAGTGAAATGCCAATCCCAGATATTTACATATTACATGATTCAATTTTTATGTCTTTCTTGAAATGATTAAATTACATAAGTGGAGAACAGATTAGTGATTGTCAGGGTAGAGAGGGAATGAAGAGAGCAACAGGAATGATGCTTGTGGTGATGGAATGTTCTGCATCAATGTTAATATCCTGGTGGGGATACTGTACTACAGTTTTGCAAGATGTTACCCTTGGTACACAGAGTCTCTCAGTATTATTTTGCATAACACTAAATCAACAATTATCTCAAAATAAAAAGTTACAGTATCAAATTCAGTGTTAATGGTTCTTATTCTTCTCCATTTCTGAAGAGAAAACAAAATCTACTTTAGTCCTCTTCAGAGATCTTTCAAACCTATCTTTCCTTCCTTCTTTCACAGCCTTAACCTCTCTTACCTGAATTATGACAATTATATCTTAGCTGACTTCACTGACATTGGAACCCACCCCTTTTGAATCATTTCCTCACATTTAATTTACTTTGTAAGATTATATTTAATTATATTCTCATTATGTGCCAGGAATTGGGTTAGGTTTTGGAGATATAAAAGAAGTTCTGGCCTCTCCACAAGTATTTTGAGAGACACATGAAAAATGTGCTATTATAATTCAGTGAGATAAATTCCATTACAGAGGCATTCATTTAAATTGCATAAGAAGAAGAAATATAAACTGCTCTATGGGAGGGCAGATGGCATTTTTCAGTTATAAGCTCACATCCTTTCACATACTCACTTATTTTGTGGCTCTGCTTAAAAAGTTAGCAGTGATTTCCCCAGTGTTAATGCAGGTACTCTTTGAGAAGAAAGTTAGAGATGAGAAATTATCTAGAAATCGATATTATTATTAGTTAACATTTTTTTGTAGTTTTGTGGAAAGACAGAGCAAATGCTTGCTCTCTCTTTACCCTACAAAAATTCAGTTAAAAAAGGCATGCAGTTTGGAATAGAGAAACCATATAAAATTAGTAGAGTTCACTTAAAAAAGATTCTATGTCTAAGTTAATGAAAGCACAACTTAGAAAAGTACACGCAAGTTTCTTGAAAAACAAAGTGGGACTGGCTAAGCCTAAATATTATCTCTCTATGCCTAGATAATTTCTAGCTAATGACCTTTAAAATAATAACACTATATTGAGAATGGTCATTGGTGGGGCTACTGTATTATTCTACTGTATTTTCAGTCTTGTTATCAACATAATAAAGCATAATCATTTTACTTTTTTTAATGTAAGCAATATACCATAATTTTAAAAAAATAATGACTTTATTCTTTATCCTCTTTCCTTATTGTGTAACCTTGGTTAACAAATGCTTACCTACTGTTTGTAGTGGAGGAAGAATAGGGACAATTATTTTTAGTCAGCCAATCTATTACTTGTGGGTTGTAGAATCAGTATGTTTATAAGGAACAATGAACACTTCTGAAATGTATTTTACAACAGAACCTCAGTAAGAGAAAAAAAAAAGCTTGTCAAAACTGCAGGCTGTCTGCTAACTCAAGAACACTATTCATCAGGTCTCAGGTAAAAAAAAAAAAAGTACAGTCTCTGGGAGAAAATGATGACTTGAAAGAGAACAGACTTTATGGGCAGAGAGGTAATGCAGGGCAGTGAGTGGTTAAGTTTGCAGACATGAGGCAGAACAGATTAAAGTCTCTATTTAGAGAATAGAGAACCCAGAACTGGGCCCACAAATGTATGGCCAATTAATTTTTGACAAAGCAGGAAAGAGTATCCGATGGAAAAAAGACAGTCTCTTTAGCAGGTGGTGCTGGGAGAACATGACAGCAAGATGCAGAAGAATGAAACTAGACCACTTTCTTACACCATACACAAAAATTAACTCAAAATGGATGAAGGACCTGAATGTGAGACAGGAGACCATCAAAACCCTTGAGGAGAAAGTAGGAAACAACCTCCTTGAACCTCAACCGCAGCCATTTCCTACTCAGCACATTCCCAAAGGCAAGGGAAATGAAAGCAAAACTGAACTCTTGGGACCTCATCAAGATAAAAAGCTTCTGCACTGCAAAGGAAACAATCAAGAAAACTCATAGGCAACTGACAGAATGGGAAAAGATAGTTGCAAATGACATTATCAGATAAAGGGCTAGTATCTAAAATCTACAAGGAACTCACCAAACTCCACACCCTAAAAAACAAATAATCCAGTGAAGAAATGAGCAGAAGACATGAACAGACACTTCTCCAAAGAGGACATCCAGATGGCCTACAGGCACATGAAACGATGCTTAACATCACTCATCATCAGGGAAACACAAACCAAAACCACACTGAGATACCACCTCACGCCAGTTAGAGTGGCTAAAATATCAAATCAAGAGACTATAGATGCTGGCGAGGGTGTGGAGAGACGGGCACCTCCTACACTGTTGGTGGCAATGTAAACTGGTGCAGCCGCTCTGGAAAACAGTGTGGAGGTTCCTCAAAAAACTATCCATAGAACTCCCTTATGACCCAGCAATAGCACTGCTAGGGATTTACTCAAGGGATACAGAAATGCTGATGCATAGGAGCACTTGTACCCCAATGTTCATAACAGCACTGTCAACAATAGCCAAAACATGGAAAGAGCCTAAATGTCCATCACCTGATGAGTGGATCAAGAAGATGTGGTATATATACACAACGGAGTACTACATGGCAATGAGAAAGAATGAAATCTGGCCATTTGTAGGAAAGTGGATGGACCTCGAGGGTGTCATGCTAAGCGAAATAAGTCAGGCAGAGAAGGACAGATACCACATGTTTGCACTCATAGGTCTAACAGGAGAACAGGAGAAACCTAATGGAGGACCAAGGGGAGGGGAAGAGGGAAAGAGAGTTGAGGAGAGAGAGGGACACAAAACTTGAGAGGCTATTGAATACTGAAAACGAACTGAGGGTTGAAGGGGGAGGGGGGAAAA